>BQNB010005156.1:85946-103598 GCA_026074375.1 Tanacetum coccineum
TCTTGGCGCCTGACTTTTGGGACTTTGGAAGATCACTGTTTATAAGTGGGCAGAAATTATATTTATTAAAATATATTTTAAATAAAAATTATTATTTATATACTCTAATAAAATATAAGAGCACAGGGAGTCGTGGTGCCAAACTCCAAAAGTGGTGCCACGTCAGCAAAATAGAGTTTGGCACAAGAAATGTCATGGCACCAGAATTCAGTGAAGTGGTTTGGCACCAGAATTCTGGTGCCACAGCATTTTTTTTTAAAAAAATTTGAATATTTATTTAAAATACACTTATTTATAAAACTAAAAATAAAATTCATTGAAATTAAAAACATTACATTAAAAAACACAATACATAAATTAAAAGACATAAAATTAAAAGACATAAAATGAAAATGCATAGAATTAAAAATCTTAAATTTGGCGGCGGCGCCGACTAGTTTGTAGGTGGTGGATATGCCGCTCGGATTCTTGCCTTTTGGGCGTTGATGATAGCGGTGTCGGCCGCATCCATCCCGCGTGTGTCGATTTGTAGCACACGCATGTCCTCCGCAATCCTTTGAGATTGGATCAACCGCCTTCGGTCTTCACTCTCTCTCTCGAGAACGGTCATTTTGGCTTTGCGGTCTAACTCGTATTGTTCCGCCATGAATTCTTGATACGCGGCCGGGTTTGAACCGGAGCTAGCGGTCGAGTTAGAACCCGTACGTTGACTTTTAGCAAGTCGTTGCAAACCGGGTGGTCGAGGCAAACCGAGTTAGAACCCTAACGGATAGTTTTTTTTAAAAAAAAAATTAAAAAAAATATGAGTTTGGCGTGGGCTGTTAGCCACGGCGCGAAAACCCTTGACGCGAACCATGATGTCGTGCGCCGTTGGCCATTTTGGCGCCATGGCTCGGCACCAAGCCAACAGCCATGGACTCCCTCCCCTCTTACCTATCCGATCTCTTTTTGATTCACAAATTGAAGCAAAAACAATAAAAACTAGCAACGACTAAAAGAGTCCAAAAACAACTTAAAAGCGGACTTTCCAATCTAACAACACACGCACACCACCATTAACCACCACCAACATATTTATTTAACAACCAATTAAACTGAAACACGATCACCACAAACATCAGATCGATCGATCGATCGATCACAATATGATCAACAACGACGTCAGCGTTGAAGACGAAGAGAAATGGCTAACCGCCGCTATCGCCGGTATTCAACAGAACGCTTTTTACATGCATCGCGCCTTGGTATAACCATCACTTAAACCCTGATTTTAATTACCTCAAATTAGGTCTAATTTGTTCAACTTTTTGTTACAGGATTCGAATAATATAAAAGATGCCTTGAAATATTCTGCTCAGATGCTCTCTGAGCTTCGCACTTCGCGATTATCGCCTCATAAATACTACGAACTCTGTAATTAACTCTTACTCCTCTTGTCATTTTATATAGTTTAGTGTATTTATTTGTGATTGTGAATGTGAATGTGAATGTGTGTGGTTAGATATGCGCGCGTTTGATGAGTTGAGGAAGCTCGAGATTTTTTTTAAGGAGGAGAGTAGGCGGAGCTGTTCCATTATTGAGCTTTATGAACTTGTGCAGCATGCCGGGAATATATTGCCCAGATTGTAAGTCGTTTTGTATTAGTTTTTCAGTTGCTTGTAAAACAAATAACTTAGAACGCTGGTGGATGTAATGCGATCAATCCGTACTAATGCATACAAGAGATAACCTGGTTGGTGATTATATCGGATTTTTGATTCCCCTGATACATATATATTACAGCATTCATATTAACAAAACTACTCGTTTATTATGCTCCTCATAATGAGTTATTAAGTAGAAGATTACTCGTCCTAGTAGTGTGAACATAACCTCAACTTTCTTCCAGGCCATGATATAGGTATCTGCTAACTAGGGTAGTAGGTGGTCTACCAATTCAAACTTATGCCTATGAGATGCTGTGGGGTGCTTACTTGTATACCGGATAGATACTACTCATACTAGGAATTTGAATCAAGTTTTGCTTTCTATGACGTTGTGAACCAGACCACTATGTATCTCCTTTGCATATAGAAAATTTTATGTTTCACTCATAGCGCGGTACTATTATGCTCCCATATTCAGTAACTATGTAGAAGTATATGCTAGTAGTGTGAAGGTAATCTGATGCTTTTCTATTAAGTCCTTGCCTGGGTGCAAGTTAACTAGGGTAGTAGCTTTTCTACAAACTCTAAACTTATGCCTATGAGATGCATTTGGGACAAGGACATTTTAAGGTGAGTGTGAGTGGGCTAAGTGAGAGATGCTTATTCTGTATTACTGGTCGTTTTAGCATTTGGTCGCTTGTATATCTTCATATTTAGATTTGTAGTGATGGATAAATTCTATCTACATAAGGTAAACCTAAATTATGCTGTGTTGGGAATGTGGAATTTTGCATATCTTGCCATAATCAGCTTAGATTTGCAGTGGAGTTCTACTTGCCTGTAATTTTATAGTACGAAATAAACAAATACGTGATGTTGAAACAATTACCTTTGGATATTGATCTTAACCCTCTGGTGTATTTTTTGATCCTTAATGTTCAACCAAATGTTTGTTTCCTAATATACCCCACCGTACCGTCCCGAAATAAAATGGTTGACAATTTAGTCAGATATCCTTCAATATGGTTAAGAAAATGGAACAAACAATGCTATCAATATTTATAATGATTCTCATTTCCCATATAAAGAGGTAATATGGATTGAAACTTCGCCCAAAAAGGGAAAATTGCGTTTTATTGGAGAGTTTTGCAATTATTATTATTATTATTATCTTTTTCACAATAACTTTGTGACTTAGGGGATCTCTCACGTGTCAACTAGATGAACAGGGAACACCGAACAGGCTGTTCATTTTATTGTTCTAATATATGTAATTCACTGCTCAAAGGATAAAGATACTCATGTGAATGACCTTTTGTTCGTTATTTGTTATATAAGCACCCAACCTCACTAATTTACTTCAACCACACATGGGTACCAATTCTTGACCATCCTTCTTTCATTTATTTAGGTATCTACTTTGTACAGTAGGATCTGTGTACATTAAGTCAAAGGAGGCTCCTGCTAAGGACATCCTAAAAGATCTTGTTGAAATGTGCCGTGGTATCCAGCATCCTCTTCGTGGACTCTTCCTAAGGAGTTATCTTTCTCAAGTCAGCAGGGATAAGCTACCTGATATTGGTTCCGAGTATGAAGGGTAAGACTATCAAACTTTTACGTTTTCAGTTGACCAGTTAGACTTATTATACAATAATTGTGAAATATCTGCTGATAAATGATAAACTAACTTGTCTCGTAATTAAATACTTTAATCTCTTAAACATGCTGGCTCTTTGTTTGCCAGCTGCAAACAGAAATATATATATGCATAGTGAAGCACTTTGATCTCCTATTATCCTCCTTGTGTCTTGTAATGATTTTAATAGGAACATGCATTTGTGAAGAGCTGTGTTTAAAAAAGCGCGCCTTTTAGCGCCTGAGGCGCGAGGCGAGGCGAGGCAGTGGGGTCATCGCATCGGGACCCTTGATGCACAGCCATTACATAAGGCGATTGGAGGCGATGCTTTTGGCGCCTTTGAGGAGCGCTTTTTGGCGCCTCAAGTGTTTTTTGGTCTAAAAATGACATTAAACTAAAAGGGTTTTAGTGGACTTCTATATTATTCCCTTGTAAGTTGATTTTTTTATTAATCGATACAATACAAAATAAATTTAAAGAGCTCAAGTTTTGTCGTTAAAAATAGGATAGGTAAATAGTTGACCTATCTATCTATGCTACCACTATAACATTTGCACTTCAGTATCAAAAGAACATGATAAAAGTACAAAAATGATAAAGCACTCAAGACTTGTTTGTGTAAAATACTCTTCTAAAACACTAGACATCCGTCGATACAAGGTTGCCAACGCCCATCCTAACCAATTATTTTAAATATCGACCATTTTAATTGGAGTTATTATGTTGCATATCTGTTATAATTGTTTTGTTGTCTGGCACAGCATTCTTCAACCAGCAACAATGCGCCGACCAATGCTGCTGGGGTGTCAGAAGCTGCCGATGATGATCTGCCAAGTGTTATGACATAGTGCTAATTAATTAAAGCTTCTATCCTGTTAAACTTGCAACCATTTGCATTTTTTATAATGGGTCTTTTCCATTTCAGCAAAATGAAGAAGGGTTTATAACTTTATATCCTAGGTTTCTCCTCTTTTCTCTTCACAGAAGGGTAGTCAGAAAGATCAGCTTTTAGTTAAAAAATTTGGACTGTAGTCAAACGATGCATTTTTTACATTACTACATGGGTATCTATTTTTGACCATCCTTCTTTCATTTATTTAGGTATCTACTTTGTACATTCAGATCTGTGTACATTAAGTCAAGTGAGGCTCCTGCTAAGGACATCCTAAATGATCTTGTTGAAATGTGCCATGGTATCTTTCTCAAGTCAGCAGGGATAAGCTACCTGATATTGGTTCCGAGTATGACGGGTAAGAGTATCAAACTTTTACGTTTTCAATTGACCATTTGGACTTATTATGCAATAATCGTGAACTATCTGCTGATAAATGATAAACCAGCTTGTCTCGTAACTGAACACTTTGTTCTCTTAAACATGCCGTCTCTTTGTTTGTCAGCTGCAAACAGAAATATATATATATGCATAGTGAAGCGCTTTGATCTCCGGTTATCCTCCTTGTGTCTTGTAATGATTTTAATAGGAACATGAATTTGTGAAGAGATGGTATACCAATACATTTAGTAATTACACTTACACAGTTACACACATGTTAAGTAACAGTTCTGGAAATTCATTATTAAATCAAGTGTTAAGGAGACATATTGTATTTGCTTGTGTATCGGACTCAATGGGTAGCAGATGATATACCTTCGTTACATGGCCACTAGAAGTATTTAGGTATCTAGTTTGTACACACTGTTATGTTTACTTGGAAAGTGAAATACTTGCACAATCATAAAGTATCTAGGTAATCAGTTTGTACACAGTACACACTGTGTTCTCCTTATCTTTTACATGGCCACTAGAAGATTGTATGTATGCATGTGGTATTGTGGTATGGGTTTCTTTATTAACCTTGGCACACTTGTCCTTAATATCATCTTAACAATAAAATAACTACTTAAAATCTAATCTATATTAAGCTTAAGATGTTGGATCTAATGAATGTGTGGATGCCTTGCCTTTTCAGGGATGAAAACACTGTTATGGATGCTGTCGAGTTTGTACTTCAGAACTTCACAGAGATGAACAAATTGTGGGTTCGAATGCAACACCAGGTTAGTTCAAGTATCAATAGAACTTTGTTGTTAACCATATCCTGTATGGTTAACAACCAACTAACGGTTAACTATGAAAAGAAAACCTTTGTGTCTTGAAAAACTAAAAAAATAATGGGGTTTCTTTTGAGGTGAATTATTGTTATGTATGGTTGATATTTAATCTGAGGCACGTAAGTTTACTTTCTGGCCTGCAGGGACCTGCACGGGAGAAGGAGAAGCGTGAAAAGGAGAGGAACGAGCTTCGTGACCTTGTAACTAAATAATATCCTTAATGTTTGATCACTTTAGATAAACAGCAGTTTTCATGCGTATTCTTATGTAAGGCTGCCTACTGTCATCATAATGTTTCAGGTTGGGAAGAATCTGCACGTGCTCAGTCAGATTGAAGGTATTGACCTAGAGCTGTATAAAGATACTGTTCTTCCCAGAGTCCTGGAGCAAGTATGTGTGTATATGTTATTATTTGGCTTGAGAATCCATGTGCTGGTAATAATTTTCTTGTTATGAGCTTATGTTTCTAAAAAACATGCAGGTTGTGAATTGCAAGGATGATCTTGCCCAGTATTATTTAATGGATTGTATAATTCAAGTGTTCCCAGATGAGTACCATTTACAGACTCTTGAAACATTATTGGGTGCCTTCCCACAGCTTCAGGTTGGTTTTACTATACTGTTTATGCAATTACTTGAGTGAGTCAATTGGTACCTTTGATTTAATGACCTTTCTTTTATTTGGTGTTGATTCCTTACTGGACTATAAAGAACTTTTTCGATGTGTCCTGTCTTTTGATTATGTGCTAAGATCATTGTGGCTATTGTTATGAAAGTTTCTTTGCTATAGTTTTTGTTTTATTATGTTGCTAATTCTATCATCATGTTGTTAAGTTTCCATGTTAATTGGTCTTTTCAGCCCTCTGTTGACATTAGGACGGTGCTTTCTGGTTTAATGGAGAGGCTATCTAATTACGCTGCATCAAGCATTGAGGTGCGTGAACTTGTGCCAAATTCTGAAAGTCTAATTTCATAAGCCTGATAATAGTTTCGCTGCAGGTCTTACCCGAGTTCTTCCAAGTAGAAGCTTTTGCAAAACTGAACAATGCGATAGGTCAGGTAAAAGAAGTCATTTATGCCTCAGAGCCTTTAGTAAATTGTCAACACACAAAACAAACATTTTTGTAGCTTTTTTTTTTGGTTTTGTGGTATTGGCATTGACTATATGGTAATCGCTGCAAAGTGAAACTAAGATCTGTAGAAGCATTTGAATGCACACATATGAAAGAGGGAAGGAACAGAAGCAGGTTGCATTTTTTAAGTTGCGCCAAGTCTGGAAGACTGGAAAAACAAACAGATGGCAACAGCAAATGATATCACTGAAAAAAAGGGAAAATTATCTATTTTGAGGAGTACCTGTTTTAACTAAATGGTTTCTCTCTATAGTAAAAAACACATGAAAAGAAATACTTTATATTCCGTTCTTTCTGTCTAGATGTTGTACATATTTTCAATTAGAGAAGCACTCTGTGCATGTTATGTGTTTTCGCTTGACCATAAAGTTTTGTGGAGATATTTCCAACAAAATTAATTATTTGAAATGCTTTATGGCCTAATTAGTAATATTATCTATCAAATTATCAAACCAACTTTTAATTTTTCTCAAACCAAGCTCATGACTTGATGGGATGTTAATTAATCTGGTTTATGTTTTTTTTCCATGCACTATTTAAGCTGTTACCGTACAATAGTGGTTGGTAGGAAGTCTATTCAAGCAGTTGTGAACTTGTTTTTTTGTTGTAGTGCAGGTGATTGAAGCGCAACCTGATATGCCTGTTTTTGGGGCTGTAACTTTATATTCAGCTCTTCTGACATTTACGCTCCATGTCCATCCGGATCGGCTTGACTATGTGGATCAAATACTGGTAACTTCCTCTTTAGCTTGTTTTTTTTAGTTAGAGTATTTGCTTGAATTCTTGTGTGGATATCCATCAGGAGTAATCGATAAACTCAATTCTTTTGCTTTTCCCCTATGTTCCTCATCCAAAAAGATTGCACACTGAATGTATATTTTAATTGAACAAGGATTTGAGTTACCAAACACATCCATCGATTTACGTCATATGTGTATGTAACTTAGCATTAATTACTGGACACTACTTTAATATTCTCCAAAGAGAAGTCTTATATCTGTAACTCCTTGCTTTCTCCTGATATATGATCTAGAGATTTATTGAATTATCACGATTGTAATATCTTAATCTTGGTGTCATTAGGGGTGAGCATTATAGACCGTGGACTGGACCGAACCGAAAAAACGGACCGACCGGACTGGACCGAACGTATTGCGGTCCGGTCCTCGGTCCACCCTTTGCTCATTTCGGTCCTCGGTCCGGTCCGGTTCGGTCTTACGCACAACCGGCTGTTATGCTTTGTTGGACCGGACCGACCCGGACCTGGACCGAACATTTCGGTCCGGTCCTCGGTCCGGAGTTTTGGACCAAATCGGTTATCGCTGTCCTGGTCGGTCCAGTTTTCGGACCGTGATCAACCCTAGGTGTAATAGTAAGAGTTACAAACAGTGACTGGTTTAAACTGTAAATATGTTTAGGTGAATGGTGTTCTTCTCCCTTTCCAGTTTTTAATATGCTCTACAAAACCTCATGTTTCAATATGTTCTGCAAAACCACCAAGCTTGTGTAATGTTAGTCACTGTAAAAAGCTGACATATAGGGCTTTGCAGCTCACATGTTTAACTAAGATTGTGAGCTTGCAGTAGTTTTAGATAATGGTTAACCTAGTCCATTGCGCGTCAACTCCTCTGGGAAAAGAAAATTGTTGTAGTTTAGGATCACTTAGTTACCTTAATAACTTAATTAGCGTCAAAGATAGAAAGTTGGACTTACCAGTTGGACAAAGTGGCCACTAAAAGAGATGCATTTTGACTCCACAAGTGTTGGGTGAAGTTCACCGCTGGATTTCTGATGTTTTAGGGCCCGAAGAAAATTTAAAACAATTGATTACTCTTACAATTGAATAACGTACAACGACCACAATAAGACCTATAAGCAAACTAGTTGGTGTGTGCTGTAAGTGGAATTTAAAGCTATCATAAAGAGGTTAGACCTAAGTGCAATCATGAATTGGGAATTTTGCCTACGAACACAAACAGGAAGGATGATAGTGCATTCCTATTTGAGGTTTTTGGTATACTTCTGCTGAAACAAAAAGAAAAGAGTTTATGATGATGAGTAGTGTAACCATATATTAAAAGGGGAAAATTGTTTTCTCATCTCTGCATACTTCTCATGTTTATTAGGATGATATTAAACTTGTTTTTAATCATATTCACTTGGTTATTACGCCCTTGCTTCTCCCCAGGAACCCATCACAACTGTTTACACCTTATAACATCCCTTCTCTAGATCAGTAGTAAGCACCATATCACATAAATACAATGTGCCACATTAGAAAGGAAATAGGGATTGACCACCAATTATGTTGATGGAAGTCGCACGTCATTCTTAGTATAGTATATCCATAGCTGTGGATAATGATATGTTTTTACGTATTAGAACCTCATTGAGTCGTATGCTCTTGTAAGTTTAGCTTCTAAGATTTCAAATTTAAATGTATGTAATCAGCAAAAGCAGATGAAAGATATTGGATAATGTTTAGCAAGTGTTATTACGTCGACCCTAAGATACTATTTACAATAACCTTGATCGTTATGAGTCCTTCCTTAATAACAGTTGTGTATTTAACAACCGTTTATTATGTTTTGATAATAACATTGCTTTAATGCTTTATATTTATTTTTGTTTTGACAAACAATATTATTATAATTTTTACAACAGGTATTTGGTAGAGAATCATATTACTAATATAGGCGATTTCCACAAACAGATCGTACATTTACAATTATATGTTCTGATTCCTTCAGGGTGCATGTGTTAGCAAAATTGCTGGCAAAGGAAAGCTGGAAGGCAAAGCGACAAAGCAGATTGTGGCACTTCTAAGTGCTCCGTTGGAGAAATATAATGATATAGATACTGCATTAAAACTTTCAAACTATCCACAAGTCATGGAATACCTGGATGATAGTACTAATAAAGTGATGTCTAATGTTATAATACAAAGCATCATGAAAAACAAGACTCACATCTCAACTGCTGAAAAGGTATAGTGGCTATTTACAGTTTATTTTGACATTGATAATCCCTTTATTAATTTTTGAACTTTTTGTAGGTTGGGGCTTTATTTGAACTAATAAAAGGGCTTATTAAAGATTTGGATGCTGATAGTGATGACGAGGTTAGCTCCTAAAGATTTTGTTTTTCTATTGTAACTCATTTTATATTTCCATCTTTATGAATATGCATATTATCATTATCATATATTAATATGCTAATAGACATAGCATGATGCCTATAATATAAGGTTTGTATCTTTTTTTGGGTAAAGGTTTGTATCTTTAATCAAGGTTTCTCTGCTTTTTGCAGATGGACGAGGATGACTTTAAGGATGAGCAGAACTCTGTTGCACGTCTAATTCAAATGCTGTATAATGATGATCCAGAAGAGATGTTAAAGGTATCACCTGATTTTGGTAACTTTGTTTTACTCTTCTGTACGTCGATTATCTGGTGCTCAGGTTGTTTTATAATTTATTGGCTACAACCTCAAGTCCTCGACTTGGTATAAACTTGGTTTTCGTTTCTATGGCTGATTTTTGGGTTTGATAAAAAGTATTTTCTCGTGTATGCTTTTAAGGTTTTTCTACCACAGATTCATGTTCTTTTCTATTGTTTCCATAGGGGTACTGGTGATCTCCCTTCCAATGGTTGTTTTTATATGGTGTTAGATGAGTTCTGCTTGATTTATTTTCTTGAGATCGTTATCAAACTTTGTTAAAAATTGCTTTGTAGAATATATAGTTGTTTTACTAAAAAAGAAAGAAAGAGAAAAGTGTTCCCATTTTCATGCACCATTACTTGGTGCATTTAACTTTAAGGCACCCTGCAAAATGGTGTTTACAGTTTTAATGAATACAGAACATATCCTGTCAGTTGTTGACATGGTACATTTTACTGGGGATTATCTTAGTTACCTGCCGTCAGCACCCTGCAAATTGATGTTTACATTTCTAATGAAAACATAATATATCATGTCATCATGGCTTTTAATTTTTATGTTATGCTGCCAGATTATCTGTACAGTGAAGAAGCATATTCTGAGTGGAGGACCCAAGCGACTTCCCTTCACAATTCCTCCACTTATATATAATGCTCTAAAGGTTTTATTCTTTCTTCAATTAATGTTAAATTTGTTTATGTAGCTTGATGTACATGCCACCTTTGTGAATTTAGTCTTGCTAAGATTTGGAAAACAAATAGCCTGTAGTTGTTTCTTTACTATTGAGGTAAATACTATCCTATGATACTATAGGAGCATCTCATGTTCACATTTGCGGATATGTGCATTGAATTCATCACTAAAATATTGCAACGAGCTTAATGCTTTTTATACATGTGCAAAGTGAGCGTCAAAAGTAACATTCTTAATCAGAATATAATCCATCTGACAGAATGACACTGCTTTTTTCTAGGTTACTCAAAATTAATTGCTCACAAACTTCAAAAGTATGGTAGTTTGAACGATACCTTATTGCATCATTCCCAAATGTTGTCTGTTTTTGTTTATCGAAAGAGAATTATCATCTAGATATTGGTTTAAAGCAAAAATGCACTTATATAACCGTGTTGAGAAGTTTTTTTATGTTCTAAGCAATTGGAAGCCAGAGTAATTAGGAAAAATTTAATTGCAAGGCTTTTGGTCATTGGAGATGGCCACTTTTTCTAGGATGGAGAACATTAGTTATCTAATTGAAGACACTGATTGTTTATCGTAATCAGAGTTGTCTACCTTGAAATATATAATCTGAAATTTAGGGTAATGTGTAGTAACCCATTTGAGATAACCACCAACCAGAAAATTCGAACTTCATGATTTATATGCTATGAGCACCCACTGAAATACATGATCATCCAAACTCCACTTAAATTGAGCTCTTACATGTATAGATCGTATATAATCAACTTGACGAAACTGAATGGGTGTTTGTCTCTATTTTCAGTTGTTGGGTTCTTGTTATTATCTATGATGTATGCCACTTGATAGATTAGAAGATGAGAAACATCTTGAACGCCTATCATTCCTTATGATGGTTAATTTGTTTTTAATGGACTTCACATGGCATTACAGCTGGTTAGGCGAATACAAAGTCAGGATGATAATGGTAGTGAAGAGGAAACAGCATCAGCCACACCAAAGAAGATCTTTCAAATATTGAATCAGACAATTGAGGTTTTGTCAACGGTTCCAGTACCCGACCTTGCATTGAGGTTATACTTGGAGTGTGCCGATGTACGTCTATGCATTTCTTGACCCAACTAAGTATCTGATACATTGTATTCCTTAAAACCTACACTACTCTGGTTTCGTTTTAAACAGGCTGCCAATGATTGTGATCTTGAACCTGTAGCATATGAGTTTTTCACCCAAGCATATATATTATACGAAGAAGAAATTTCGGTAAACTATGCTTCTTTTATCTTAAGATTTTTGAGGTCCAAATAGTGGGTATGGGATGCATTCATTTCATATCATTTATGTTTCTTTTTTTTCATGCGTGACAGGATTCGAAGGCACAGGTAACAGCACTATATCTCATTATAGGGACTCTTCAACGGATGCACATATTTGGGGTTGAAAACAGGGATACCTTGACTCACAAGGCCACAGGGGTAACATGCTTAGCTATTTATCTGTTAATGCAATTCATTTTTTATTGGCCAATGTATCACACCATTCTAATCTTCCCCTTTCATCTTATGGTAGTATTCGGCAAAACTCTTGAAGAAGCCAGATCAGTGCAGAGCTGTTTATGCTTGTTCACATCTGTTCTGGGTAGATGATCAAGATGGGATCAAGGATGGTGAAAGGTACAAGATCGTCATCACTTTCTTTTGAGTGTCTCTTTATAGAGGTGGTAATATCGACCTAGTTGCTTATGGGTTGGTTATAGACTTGTTAGGTTATATTTGATCTCCTTACTGGTAAACTTTTTATAACTTGCCAAAAATTAGAACAGTTCCAATAGGTTGAAATTCACCCAGATTGTTAGATAGGTTTCTAAAAAATAGATTAGATTATTTTTTACCTATACTTTTTGTCATCTTACTTATCACTTTTGTTATCTATTAAAGTAAATAAAACGAACATAATAGTTGCTACTTGTCATCCCTACCCGACGTGTCCAGTTTGGAACTGTTACCCAACCTGCCCAGTGCCCGACCCTCCCATTTTACCACCTCAATAATTTATTTATTTTATATGTCAGCAGTTATTCATAGATTTCAGGGCAATCGTTCTGAATTATATCAAGTTTAGGACCTAAGTCAAGTTGTTTATGTGTGATGTAGAGTATTGCTCTGCTTGAAGCGTGCCTTAAGAATCGCAAATGCTGCTCAACAAATGGCCAATGTGACGAAAGGTAGCAGTGGATCGGTCATGCTCTTTATCGAGATTCTAAACAAGTAAGTAAACAAATTAAAAACGTTAGTTAAAAAAGAAACGGGCTTAAAGTCGTTAGTCATATCATTGTTTTCTTTGCCTTTATAGTATTTTTTTACTAAACAGTTGGATATTATTCTACTAATATAGGTTTTTGTAATAATATTTATGATACATTAATTATATGTAAAATTCAAAATGTAGGATATAAAGTGTTAGTGGGTTGGCTGCTCATTCTTACGCATTTCGACACCCTCCGTTCTGACCCATTAGTTGTGACCTAATGTGATTTCACCTTGAATATACTTGGAAACCTATTTAACTGCATTGTAATTGCAGGTATCTATACTTCTTCGAGAAAGGAAACACTCAAATTACGGTTGCATCAATTCAGGGCCTGATTGAACTGGTGACAACTGAAATTCAAAGTGATAGTACAACATCAGATCCAGCTGCTGATGCTTTCTTTGCTAGTACAATTCGTTATATCCAGTCCCAAAAAGACAAGGGTGGAGCTACAGGGGAGAAATTTGAGACAATAAAGGTTTGATTTTTGCTACCAGGTGTATAAATAGCTGCCAAGCTCTGTGGGTAACTAGGTATGGAAATGATTCCTGATTTTGAATTTCTTTTGGTAGAGTATGTGATGTATGATTGTTTATATTTTTGACTTACCTTATGGCACTTCAAGTTTGGAATGTGTAACTTAAGAACGCAAGTGTCAAATAGATTTTTCTCTCATATAAGAACATCATTGGTTTTAGGAAACCAATCTTAACTTGGAAAAATTTACTCTCGGATTCACTGTGAACATCTTGAGTGTTAAGGGCATTTGAATTTCAGTATCATAAAGCTTTTTGTTTTGCATTTTGTTCCAAGATACAATAATCCGTCTCGTTTCCTTGATTCCTATCATCTATTTACTTGACCATAATTAGTTTCGAAAGTGAATAAGGATGCATCTAATTCAAGTCGATACATCATCTATTTCCTTGATTCCTATCATCTATTTACTCACCAAGGTAATTTCACTTATTTGACATCAACAACTTTAAAAATACTTTATCCTCCAAAAGGGCGTTTTAAAAGTCCAGCCACATTTTCTCAAGGCTCTTAAGTCTTAACTCATGACTTGTATTTTGCTATAAAAGTTTTTTTTTGTTATAGTTTAGAAATCAATTATAGGTATAAAGGTTTCAAAAATAAAACATCTTCAGATGAAAATTGGAACAGTTTTGCAAGTGTTTATAATGATAAAAATAAAGTTTAGACGAATCATGATCATAAAACTTCAAACGTTTGTGGTATGGAGATTTCTACAACTCTTTATTAGCAAAGTAGAAAATTACAGCTGTTACAAATGTTTGATCGTGCATAAGAAATTTAGAAGTTAACATTAGCACTCGTATAGTTTTTATTGTATATTTGTATTTTGTGTGTTTGTAACATTTTCATATTATCCAAACAAGCTACATTGAATGTCAAATGAACAAACGCATTCGATTCCATTCAGAACAACCATGCAGATAGCAACATAACTGCAACAACTGCTGAAAACCAAAGATCAAAATTGCCAGATGACATTATGAACAATAAAAGAATTCTCAGAACTCAAGCATCCGATACAGAATTCTAGTCGACTACAGAATTAATGCAGTAATCAAATCTCCAACCAAGGGAACGATCAAATACAAATGAATCAACAGATATATAAAGAAAAAAATCTGATGCGAGTTTTTATTTTTTGTTCCTTTTTTTCTCAAATATCAATGGATCTCCGACAAAACTAACACATAGGAACAAATAAAATACTGGGAGGGTGGAACCTGGAAGGCCTAACATGAGAAGTGAGACACACGATGAACCATATCAAGCTTTCATGTAGATGATCACTGGTTAGCCTCGATTACTTTCTTTACGAGAGAAAGGTAAAAAACACAAGGTTCAGGTCCTATATCTCGCCATGAACTATTTATTTATTAATCACAATATAGAGCAGCCCTTTTGAGACTTTCCCTTCTTCTTTTTTGAACTTGGAGGTTGTAGGACAACTTTGATGGCAGCGTCGAAAACTCCTTTGACATTCTGTCAGCAAAATGATACATAAGAACAACTCAAAGATCGTCCGATTATATCGAGTAACATGTCAAAACAGATTCAAATTGAATCCGGTCCATTACTGGTAGGTGTCTAGATATGTCAAGTCAGGTTGGGTTGAGATGCAAAGACCATCTTGTCCACTTTTCTTTCTACCTTTTTTTTATAATTATTATTCTTCTAACTATGATTACAGTACAGTTACAATAATGACTAAAAGCTTCACGTAAAATGAATGAAGAGGTTGTATAAAATTTATAAAGTAAGTGGTACTTTCAGACCAATCGGCCGATTTCTATTACCTAATTTTCTTTATTTGACTCATTTGACCCGTTTGAGATAGAACACAACCCAAATCAACTCGTTCACAAGTACATGAGTTAAAAGTGCCACATCTTTCTACACGGATCTATGAGAAAAAGATTATATGTACCTCTTGTGTTTTTGCACTGCATTCAATGTACTGGGGAGCTCCAATCGTCTTCTTTAATTCTTCTCCCTACAATAAGTCCAAAATTTAAAACCAAACAATTGTCCTTTTTAGCAAGCTGAGCTACTCCCCCTAACAGGTGGCAACTGTGGTGCACCAAGGCTGGATTTGGCTTGCAAGGGTTTGGGGAGAAAAGTCATTTGTATGCCGTCTCTCTTCCCCTTGCCAGTCTTGCAACCATGCTCAAACCCTTTGACCATCCACAGTTAACCAAAGAAGCCCAGCCTAGTTTAAGTCTTGCCCGGGATTTTACAGTATGTAATGTTGGTTAGGATGGATTCTCATTGTATTCTATTGTTCCATTTGTTGATTAATAATATATGATTCACCTTTGCACCAAAAAAAAAAAAAAAAAGTCTTGCCCGGGATCTAAAAGACTGGCCTGATTAGGTCTGGCAGGGATAAACAACCCTTGGATTTCCATGTTTAGCTTTTGTGTATAATCACATACGGAGTATAACTTTAGACTAGAATCTTCATTTGACAAATTGGATAATGTTATGATAAATTTCAGCTAACAGCGTAATGTTATGAATTAACGATGACACATTTTAATTCAACATGTCTAAAAAAAACCAGTACTAATATTGAAAGGAAAAAAACAAAAGATTGCACCACACATGAAGTCATCACTCATATTTCTTTAACATAAGAAATACTTTTAAATTTTCAGAAAATCGATAATTACCTGAGCAGTTGTAATGGGAACTGCACTAGGATGTTCAGCGAAAAACTGCTTGTCATCCCTAAGATCTAAAATACACCAAAATAATATTAGAATGTTAGAAAAATAACCTATTTTGACTACACATTCTGAAGCATCAATTATATGGCTGAATATATATCGTTAAAGCAACTAACCGATTTTGGTCCCAACAAGCACGATTGGAACTCCGGGGGCATAATGCTTCAGTTCTGGAATCCACTGAGAACACAAGAAACAAAAAGTAAATGGATCATGCTGTAGCAATCAGAGGCCTGTGTTTGGATTTGCATTTGGGAGCTGATTATTTGATCAGTATCAACTGTTTGAATAAACCGATTTCAAATCTGATTATCTGCTTATTTACTGGTCTAATTATTACTCCCTCCGTCCCATATTAAGTGTCCATTTTTGACTTTTTGAATTCTTTTTTCATAAACTTTGACCGTAAATATTTTTCTTTATGTTATATAATGCTTACTGAAAATTATACCAATGAAAAGTACATTCGAAACTCTATCCATTCATATATTTTGCATTGAGTATCATATAACATAAGAAGAAATAATTAAGGTCAAAGTTGAAGAAAAAAGACTTTAAAAAGTCAAAAATGGACACTTAATATGAGACGGAGGGAGTAATTTTTAACTAATACGTTTCATACTAGTTACACCGACACTGCTTACCAACAAATAAAACAGACCACCTATTTACTATTCTTTTGTACTATTTACCATTCCTTAAGCCTATTTATGAATTAGCGAATTCTATTTCGCTATATGCATCTGCTTTTTCCACAACAATGTCCTTGTTGGTCATTTTATCTTTTACTTTGAAACACCCTAGGAATCCCAAATATCCAACAATCAGCAACTGATTATTTGATTATACAACTTCAAACAAGATAAGCACTATCTCCTACAACCCATTAAATAAGCACATCTAAACACAAGTAATATGAAGACGAAAAACACGATTTATTCACCTTTTTGGAGACGTTTTCATAGCTAGCCTTGCTAATGAGAGAAAAGGCCAAAATGAAAACATCAGCCCCGCGATAACTCAGTGGTCTTAATCTGTTATAATCCTCCTGTCCTGTTCAATAGAATGCCGATTTCAAGATAATTATATCTAGGTTCACTAATAACATACAAGTAAATCAATATATGATGCCTTTGAAGGTTACCAGCAGTATCCCACAAACCAAGATTGACGGTACTTCCATTGACAACGACATTTGCACTGAAATTATCAAACACAGTTGGCACATAATCCTGTTTGAAACATAAAAAGTTAGAAATAAATGATTTTTAACCAGGGATATGTAGGGTTGATAAAAATAACTGATTGAGAACAGAAATAAACAGATAACTTAAAACTCAATTGAACAAAGCTTAAAGACAAAATGTTATTGATGAAGATTAAACATAAAACGGATCAAAAACTCGATAAGC
>BQNB010005157.1:0-103597 GCA_026074375.1 Tanacetum coccineum
GATTGCCATGTTGCTAAAGATAACTTTCGCAAGATTTGCCGTTGGTGGGAGGTGGATTTCATGGAAGTGCATACGTTCGATGAATGAAATTCTTGGATTGCAAATCTCCGGATGCCTATTAAGCATAAAAGGTTATTAGAAGGGGTGTGTTTTGGGTTGTGGTGGTTAATTTGGTCTTTTCGTAATAAGTGTGTTTTTGGCGTGGATTCTCCTTCTAAGGCGGATATTTTTGATGATGTAGTGTCGTATTCTTTCTATTGGAGTCGGTATAGATGTAAAGTGTCGTTTAGCTGGGTTGATTGGTTAAAAAATCCTCATCTTGTAGATTTGTAATTTCTTAGCTCCTTGCTAGTTTTGCTAATAAAGTGTCGTTCAAAAAAAAAAGCCACTTTTTGTAACTCACCGAAAGGTGAATGACTCACCTTTGAAGACCAAACTCGCGCGCGAGTTTTGGTGTCCGAAATGGAACTCACCTTTCACCAAAGGTGAGTAACTCACATTTGGCGAACCATACCGTCGAGCCTTAAGAATGCGGAATAAAAATGATGGAAGTATCCTTTAAGTAACGTGACACTCAATTTTAGTATAAAGTGATTTAGACAAAGTGGATATGTTCGAGTAATTGAAGGCTTGAAGCACTAATATTGAAATTCATTTTTGTTTTTTTTTTAAAAAGACAAAAATTGGTCACGCAAAAAATGTAAACAGCCGTTGATTGAGCAAAACTTGTGCCATTGGTCTAGCCAAAAAAGGACCCCACTTTTTTAATAAGACAAAACTGATTTATCAAACATCACATCAGTTGAGCAAAACATTACCAGGTCGCATAAAATCTCATTTCGATCTAGAAAAAAAACCCACCTACTATTGGTACTTTTGTCAAATCACACGATCTAACACTCGCACAAGACTAAAATTGAAATTCATTTTTTTTACAATCTGAACCATCGGAGTAAAAGTGATATTTTTTTTGCATTTTCCCTTTTAACAATGTGTAAGCTTGTATTATCGCTTTTTGTGTTTTTCAAAATGAGTTTTCGAATAGATAAATACATTTTATAATAGAGAGTTTGGGTGGTGTGATGGCTAAATCACGTGTCTGTTGGTCTCGTGTTCGAGTCATTCTTCATGTCAGACTAAGTATATCTTTTATAAACGAGGATATTTTAGTTTAACAACATTACTTATTTTTTAATTTTTTAACTTTAAACAAATGTGTTATCTGTTTATATATAGTATAAATATATTTAAGTTTGAACATATATCACTCGAGTCAAAGAGTACGAGTACTCATGTTTATTAACGCAAAAATAAAGATTTATACCATTACATTTTTAGTTGATACTAGATTAAGCGACACCCTTTCTATTGTTTCAGTTTTACTCTAAAGTTCGCGAAACTTACGAATGCGTTAACAAGAATAATATAATGTGAACCAACAATCATGAATACAATTAACAAATAAAATCAACATCAGCACAAATGAAGAAGAAAAAAATCGTGAACAATAAAATCTGACCCAATGCGCAAACAATCATGCTAGTTTATATAAAATTCCTAAGTTTTCAGTTTTTAACATATTTCAGTAAAACTTTAATCCACGGAACACACTAGTGTCCACCCTAATTAAATTAATATTTTACGAAAATGACTTTAAGAAACTTGGCATTGTGTATAAACTATGTTAGAGCATCACCATGTCTATAAAATATGAGAAAATAAACAAACTTAAACAAGCAATTAGCGTTAATTTAATTTTCTTGATTCTTATTAAGTCACTAATCAACAAGTGATTTCTGATGGCAGTTTATGTTTCCAGCAAATTTAAGCAACCTACAATCGGATTACCATATTGATGGCGATATGCCATTGTGAATGTAAGAAACCACACAAAGAACAAAGAATAAGGAATTCGATAAACCCACAAAGGGTGCCCAACCGGGACTTCAAGAGAAACACCCTTATTTTTTTTATAAACTCATTATAACTTTTCAAAACATAAACCTATTACATTTATAAGGTAAAGTGTCCTGAAGAGAAAGTCAAAGTCAAATACAATCTTTGACTTTCAAATGAAAAACAAATCAATACATAAAATCTAGACATATCTTTAACAAAAATGATAATATTAAAAAATATACATTGACAATTATAAATTGTTTTTCTTATCCCTTCAATCTTTTCGAAATATTAACCACTTGACTTCCACGTGTTACCGAAAAGACCGGCGCTAAGCCAAAGTGAGCTGGAGCTTTTAAAAAAACTCGTCTACTCGAGTTTGTCTTTCCAAGTCTCCGAACTCAGAAACTTTCTAACCTACCCCTAACCGTGGTTTCATAACACGGCTCTCTATGGAGAATCCGTTCCATCATGCCAAACCTTCAAGTGAAGTGACATCACATATAATGCACTAAGTGTACGTAAAAGCACAAACTGGAGTTACTTGTCATTATTTAAGAACAGAGTGTACTTCTTTGCAGTGTATCAATGGATTGCAAGGGTTGATCTGCTCTCACCATGCTCAGGGATATCATTCCATCTTTACCCCCGTCTCACTCACTGTAAGAGAGTTTTTGTCTCATAAGATGGGGTAACATATATAATTGGACCGCATGTTTGAAATAGTAAAAACGTATCTTTTTTTAAGATCGAAGATAATAGTAAGCTGATAAGAATGGTAAACAATCATGGTGATACTCTCAATAATCATAATTTACAACGACAAGTCGTACAAGATGACTTGTAATCAAGCAAACAAAACCGTAGTGGACAAGGCCCTTAACGGCTACGTAAGTCATCAACTAGTACCTCAAGCGAGAGGTCTTCAAACGTTCAAACTGGTTCGAAAATCAAGAAACAACGTCGAAGGAAGTCACTTGGTAAAAGTGTCTGCAAATTAGAAACGTTAAGGGACATGAAGAACACGAACATGTCCTAAAGCCACAAAATCACGTACAAAGTATATGTCAATCTCGATATGTTTAGTAGGTTATGTTGCACATAATTGGTAGATAAATGAACAACACTCACGCTGTCACAATATTATTGCATAGCAATGAACATTGGAACATACAACTCGAATAAAAGGTTGCGAACCATGTTTCTGCAACCGTATTAGCCACCCTTCTGTATCAACCTGGAAACTTGAACAAGAAAGTGTTTCTAGTCGCTTACATAATAAGGTTTCAGCAAACAAATACGATGGCACTTATTAATTAATATTACTATATTTTAATTTCAGCCATCATAATTTATTTCGTCATGTTAATGTTTGTTAATAGATATGAAATAGATGGAAAACATGCCCGCAATATAAAATGAAAATAAAAAAGAAAAACAGGGGATTTGTCAAATGTTTTTTTTATCTAACTTCCCAACACAAATAGATTGAATACAAAAAGGAAAATTAAAAGAATACTATTTTTAGAAGGTGTTAAAAGTGTACTAGTTTTAGATCCCCGTGCATGTACGGGGTTTTGGGAACGACTTTTGTTAGTTTAATATTTTGCATATTATACATGAACATGGATAAAAAAACATACATAAAAATATAGAATTTAATATTGATAAAAAGTTAACTAATATTGAAATCAAATGAAGATTCAAAAACTACCGACTACAATGGGTAAATGAACTAATTTTTAAAAGTTTTGTTGGTCGCCGAGTTTAATTTTTCAAAGAGTTGCTGATGGCTTTGTCAAGACTTGTTGATGGATTTATAAAGTGTTTATGGCTTTGAAAAGAGTTGTTGACGGGTGTCAAAGACTTGTTAATGTTGGTCATTGAGTTACTCATGGCTTTTCATGTAGTTGTTGGTGGTTTTCAGATAGTTGTTACTGTTGGCTATTGAGTTACTCATAAGTTTACTGATGGGTTTTAATATAGTTGTTGATGCATTTATGATGGTTTTGAATGCTGATGGTTTTTAGATAGCTGTTGATGTTGACTATTGAGTTACTAATAACTTTACTAATGGGTTTTAATAGAATTGTTGATGCATTTATGATGATTTTTAAAGTTGCTGATGACTTTTCATAAAGTTGTTGTAATCTAAAAAATTACTCCAAGTCTTTAACTTAAATCATGATTGGAACAATTCATTCCATTAGTAACAATTCATGATTGGTAATGAATGTAATCCTCTATGTTATCATGACTTTCTCTGTAAACCTCCATTGATGCTTTAATTATCAACGATGGGTGCTACTATTGATACCCCCTGGCCCACTAAAATGTACCAAAAAGTATCAAAGATTCGTTTTGTATTCAATTTTTTACAATACAACACAGTTTTATATAAGATTCTATTCCGTATTTTTTGACAGTTTAATACTTTTGACTTGTTAAACTTTGTAATTTTTATTCCGCACTTTCCCTTTCATAGTTTTATAATAAAAACAAAATTATAAAAAAAAAAAAAAAAAGATTTAAAAAAACCGGAAAAACAGGGGGGGTTCGAATGACTTTTTAAGGGGGGTATGGATAACTTACCCCATCAACGATATATATAAATAGTTAAGTATATGCTTTTTTAAAGTTCATTAAAGTATCATAAACCAACAGAAAAAAAAGAAAAAAGACAAAAGACAAAAGACAAATGTATGTCGATTATTTTTAACTCGAGAATATATATCGTTCAAGTGACTTGGTAATCAAGCAAACAAAACCGTAGTGGACAAGGCCCTTAACGGATACATAACCATTGACTAGTGACCATCTGGTGATGAGGTCCTCAACGTCCAAACTGGTTTGTAACATCAAGAAGCAATGTCCGAAGGAATTCACTTGGTAAAAATGTCCGCTATTGTAAACAGGTTTAAGGAGACATGAAGAACACGAACATGTCCTAAAGCCACAATATAAGGGACCAAGTAAATATCAATCTCCATATTTAGTAGGTTATGTTGCACATAATTGGTAGATAAATAAAGAACTCTCACGTTATCAAAATATTATTGTGTAGCAATGAACAATGGAACATACAACTTGCATAAAAGATTGTGAACCCATGTTTTTCATAATTTTTTTCGAGAAACGTTATGTTCACAAAAAATTACAAAAAGAAATCAACTAACACATGTATCATATAATTATGTTAGGTGAGAAAACATCATTCCAATTTAAAGCATCTAAGTATCTAAGATAATAATCTTGATATATTCGGGGATCAAGGTAAAAATATAACACTTTTGTCATTTACACAATTAAAGGCTGTATGCTATCAGCTACTGTTCCTAGCTTACTACCATGCTACGTGTCGCCAAACTACCCAAAAATGTGAATATTTAATGAATATGCTTGTCACTAAAAAAAGTCCCACAAATGTGATCATTCTAAATTAAACAGGCTTACATCAATACTACAAAAGTATTATAGATTGATAGTTCGGTGCTTTTGGTCTTTCCCTTTATTTTTAGTTCGATGCTTTTGGTTTCATATGTATCACAACTAATATTTATAATGAAATTACTTTATTAAACCTTAGGTTTGAGATAACAGTAGCGTCTCATAACTAACAATTACTCCTTTCTGTCTCATTTTTTTTTTAGTGGTGTTGATTTAAATAGTAAAAAATCGATATGGGTGAAATGGAGTAATGTTTTATGTTCCAAAGAGAAAGGTGGCCTTGGTGTGTCTAGTTTATATGCGTTAAATAGAGCTCTAATGTGTAAATGGGTTTGGCGGTTTAAAACTCATAAGAACTTGTTATGGACAAGGGTGATTAAAGCTATTCATGGTGAAGATGGGATGAATGGTAGCGGATTCAAGATTGGTTACAAGTCCATTTGGCGAAGTATTCTTCAGGAGATGGAGACCTTGAAGACGAAAGGTATTCACTTGTATAGTTTTATGCAGAAAAAGCTAGGCAATGGTGCGGATACTTATTTTTGGGAGGATTTGTGGCATGGAGACATGGTTTTGAAACAAAGATACCATAGGCTTTATGCGTTAGAAGAAAATAAGAAGGTTGACGTGGCTTCTAAGTTGTTACAGGAGAGCTTGTCCTGGTCTTTTCGTCGAACCCCTAGAAGCGGAGTGGAACAAGCTCAGTTGACAGATTTGACGACATACGTGGAAGGTGTTGTTCTTGGTAACTCGCCTGACAGGTGGTATTGGGCGCTAGATGGTTCGGGTGAATTTTCGGTAGCTTCGGTAAGAAAGGCTATTGATGATAACAGGATTCCGGAAGTATCTACTCAAACTCGATGGATAAAAGCGGTGCCAATAAATGGTAAAACATTAATGGCTTGGAAGGTCAGTTGGATTGTTTGGCCTACTCTCTTAATATATCCCTAGAGGTAATAGATATTCCATTTCCTCTATTCTTTGCCCGTATTGTGGTAGCGTACGGATCATCGAGTCCTTGTTCCTTTGAATTTCCAATGTTTGCTAAAGATAACTTTCGCAAGATTTGCCGTTGTGGAGGTGGATTCATGGAAGTGCATACGATACGATTGAATGAAATTCTTTGGATTGCAAATCTCCCGGATGCCTATTTAAGCAATAAAAGGTTAATAAAGGGGTGGTTTTTGGTTGGTGGTTAATATGGTCTTTCCGTATAAGTTGTGTTTTTGGCGTGGATTCCTCTCTCTAAGGCGGATATATTTTTGATGTATGTATGTGTCGTATTCTTTCTATAGGAGTCGGTATAATGAAAGTGTCGTTTAGGCTGGATTGATGTGGTAAAAAATCCTCATCTTGTAGAGTTTGTAATTATCCTAGCTCTGTGCTAGTTTTGCTAATAAAGTGTCGTTAAAAAAAAAAGGCCACTTTTTGTAACTCACCGAAAGGTGAATGACTCACCCTGGGAGACCAAACTCCCGCGCGAGTTTTGGTGTCCGGAATGAAACTCACCTTTCACCAAAGGTGAGTAACTCACCTTTAGTGAACCATAGACTTCGAGCCTTAAACTGCGGAATAACAAAATGATGGAAGTAATCCTTTAAGTAACGTGAACCGCTCATTTAGTATAAAGTGATTTAGACAAAGTGGATATGTTCGAGTAATTGAAGGCTTGAAGCACTAATATTGAAATTCATTTTTGTTTTTTTTTTAAAAAGACAAAAATTGGTCACACAAAAAATGTAAACAGCCGTTGATTGAGCAAAACTTGTGCCATTGGTCTAGCCAATAAAGACCAACCCACCTTTTTTAATAAGACAAAACTGATTTATCAAACATCACATCAGTTGAGCAAAACATTACCAGGTCGCATAAAATCTCATTTCGATCGAGAAAAACCCCCACCTACTATCGGTACTTTTGTCAAATCACACGATCTAAACACTCCGCAAACAAGACTAAACTCGAAATCATTTTTTTACAATCAGAAACCATCGGAGGTAAAAAATGATATTTTTTTTTGCATTTTCCCTTTTTACAATTTGTTAAGCTTGTAATTATCGCTTTTTGTGTTTTTTTTCAAAAGAGTTTACGTCATAGATCAATGACATTTTAGTAGATTCGAAGATTTGGGGTGGTGTAAGGCTACATCACTGTCTAATGGTCTCGAGTTCGGTCATCTTCATGTCATACTTAGTATCACTTTTTATAAACGAGGTATATTTTAGTTTAACAACATTACTTATTTTTTAATTTTTTTACTTTATCAAAAACCGAATTCCCCCAACACTGTTTCATACAGAAGTCCTCAATGTTTTCCATTTTTGTTTCTTGTATAACTAAAAAATTCACTTTATTTTTGATACTAAGATCTTTAACCCAATCTTTCTTGGCCTTTTGGGCAAGGCCTTGTATATTTAAAGATAGAAAATTCATCTATAACCTTCTATCCCCCTCTTGTGTACCAATGAGTTCTTCACATTTGCTATGACTCCTTCCCATTTTGAATCCCTAACCTGTCCAACTTTTTATCACATCTTCAATAAAACCCACCATGGAACCACCTGTTCTAGGAAATTTCCAGAAACCTTGAAGTGACACCCTCTGATATGACCCATTAGCACTACCCTTTCAATTTATCAACATCACCTGCCTCACTGAATATCCTCATTCTGTCTACCTTCTTCTCTGATGTTCATTTTCACAATTATTGTCAAAGGTGTGAAACACCAGGTGGATGCTTCAAACTATCTTCAGAATTGGTATCCTATCACCAATTTATTCTGACCGCCTAAGTTAGATAATATAAATTAAATGGGTCTTCCGAACTTCCCTCTTTCCTTTTTTTTTCGAAAATATAACCAACCACATGATTTATTTTCCAGCTCTCCATCTTCAAATAAAGACTCAGTACTATCTCACCATCACTATGGTTCAATGCCTGATTCCGTTCTTTGTTAACTTCATAACCTTCCTCATCCATTGAGTTATCATCTTCACTTTCTCGTATTCATCTGTGAATTCCGGGACACCAACCTTGAGTTTCATTATGCTCATAATCCAATACATCTTACCTCGTGAGTGATTTTAAAATCTTCCTCTGATACTATTTACTTTCCTGCCTTCAAAATAAACACAAAGCTTTTATGAATGAAAACAAGTCGCATCCTGATCAACCCCATCGAGCAATTTTCCCGACATTTTCAGCAATTCTAGTAAAATTTATTATTTGTCCATAACTTGAAAGGAACACCTTCCACTTCGAACCCACGAAATCCTACCATCAACCCGAATTCCGTGGTAGCCTTTAAAAACCGAGAAAACCATGACATGACGCAAACACATTTTTTGAATTGTTACCACTGATTCCTGATTTGAATATTATTCGGCAACATAACCCATGTTTCTCCCCATATATTTGAAACAATATCGGAAAGCCTATCATTCCCCAAAGCCATTTTCAGATGGCGTAGAGAAGCCGAAAAACTTTTACCCTTCTAAAAAGAGCATTATCACATTCGATAGACATAACAGCATTCACTCCCAAAACAATCGATTGGTATCTGAAATATTACCAACCAACTTCCGTCTTGATCCCCATTTAACACACCCCCTGTAAGATTTTTTCATTAACCTAAACTCTAAACTCCCACACAGGTTTTCGTTTAAAAGAAGAGTAGGAGTAAACATTGGCTCTTATTACCCTCTCCTATGTTCTTAACCATTGGAGTCTTTGGATATCGAGCGATATTCGCATGGAGTCTAACACGACCAATCTAACATACAAGATTATTAACAAGCTTTCTTCACTGAATACATTTATGAATTTGACAAATTCCAAACCTATTCCGTACTTATGATTTCTTGACAGGAAAAGGGTATTAACCACTTTTGTCAGAGAAAGAAACTTGGGAAAGACCTTTTTGGCGACATTAAATCTGGGATGACGTAGTGGTGTGATAGGGTAAGCTTAAGGAGATAGATCCCTAGAGGTATGCTCTCGAAAACAGCAAACAAGTTACAGTAGTCAAAAACTTGCGCATCCTAGTCTTTACCATTCGTATTCGTATACATCCGAGAGGAGGGCTGGAACTCAACTCAATTGAAGAGTTAGCGAAAGTGATTTTAACCCAGTGGTGCATATCAGTACCTAATTCATGGTCTTGTGACATTGAACAATTCTGGGTTATACCGTAGGCTTCGTCAAGAAACATGAAAGATATCGCGATACATCCGAAAGGGTGATACTAAAGACTAGGTGATTTCGATATGTTTCCCAACAAGTGAACACCTTCTGCTTGGAAGGTTATGACGAACTCTTACCTACTAGATTTAACATTTCCAGACGTGGTATAGAATAATGAGTCTCTATCTTGTGTGAATTGTATGTCGGTGATTGAACCAATGATCATTGTTCTTCGCTTGTAACACGGCTAAAGAAAGATTTCTAAATTAATAAATCGGATGGGGGAACGTGCCTTTTATGGATATAAACATCTTACGGAGAATGAGTCTATTGGATCGATAATGTAAACTGCCGAACGAAGAATAAAAGCATGTTCCAATGTATTTATTTTGTGAAGTGGTGGCTTAATTATGGAATTTTCGTACTAAGAAGATGTTCTACGAAAAAGGAATATTAAAAAAACAGGCCAAGCCCAAAATCATAAGAACTTTTTTGATGAGATTATTTGTAGTTCTTATTACTGGTGTCGGTATAGATGCAATACTTTGTTTAGCTGGGACGATTGGTATAAAAACCCGTCTCTTATTTCTTTGTAATTTCTAGCTCCTTGCTAGTTTTTCTTAATAAAAGTCGCCGTTCAAAATTTTTTTTTTTACTTTAAACAAATGTGTTATCTGTTTATATATAGTATAAATACATTTAAGTTGGAACATATATCACTCGAGTCAAAGAGTACGAGTACTCATGTTTATTAACGCAAAAATAAAGATTTATACCATTACATTTTTAGTTGATACTAGATTAAGCGACACCCTTTCTATTGTTTCAGTTTTACTCTAAAGTTCGCGAAACTTACGAATGCGTCAACAAGAATAATATAACGTGAACCAACAATCATGAATACAATTAACTAATAAAATCAACATCAGCACAAATGAACAAGAAAAAAAATCGTGAACAATAAAATCTGACCCAATGCGCAAACAATCATGCTAGTTTATATAAAATTCCTAAGTTTTCAGTTTTTAACATATTTCAGTAAAACTTTAAATCCACGGAACACACTAGTGTCACCCTAATTAATTAATAATTGTACGAAAATGACTTTAAGAAACTTGGCGTTGTGTATAAACTATGTTAGAGCATCACCATGTCTATCAAATATGAGAAAATAAACAAACTTAAACAAGCAATTAGCGTTAATTTAATTTTCTTGATTCTTATTAAGTCACTAATCAACAAGTGATTTCTGATGGCAGTTTATGTTTCCAGCAAATTTAAGCAACCTTCAATCGGATTACCATATTGATGGCGATATGCCATTGTGAATGTAAGAAACCACACAAAGAACAAAGAATAAGGAATTCGATAAACCCACAAAGGGTGCCCAACCGGGACTTCAAGAGAAACACCCTTATTTTTTTTATAAACTCATTATAACTTTTCAAAACATAAACCTATTACATTTATAAGGTAAAGTGTCCTGAAGAGAAAGTCAAATGAAAAACAAATCAATACATAAAATCTAGAAATATCTTTAACAAAAATAATAATATTAAAAAATATACATTGACAATTATAAATTGTCTTTCTTTTCCTTTCAATCTTTTCAAAATAATTAAACACTTGACTTCACGTGTTGACCGAAAAACCGGCGGCTAAGCCAGAGGAGCTGGAGCTTTGTAAAAAAACTCGTCCTCGAGTTTTGTCTTTCCAAGTCTCGAACTCTGAAACTTTCTAACCCCCTCCGTTTTCTTAACACGGCTTCTCTATGGAGAATCACGTTCCATCATGCCAACCTTCAAGGTGAAGTGACATCACATATTAATGCTCTTAAATGAACGTAAGCACAAACTGGAGTTACTGCATTATTTAAGACTAGTGTTACATTCTTTGCAGGTATCATTGGATTGCAGGGTTGAGTCTGCTCTTCTCCATGCTAGGGATATCATCCATCTTTAGCCCCGTCTCACTCACTGTATGAGAGTTTTGTATTCATAAATGGGGTAACATTTGATAATTGGACGCATGTTTGAAATAGTAAAAACGTATCTTTTTAAGATCGAAGATAATAGTAGCTGATAAAGAATGGTAAACATTCATGTGTTACTCCAATAATCATAAGTTACAACGTACATCGTTCAAGTGACTTGGTAATCAAGCAAATAAAACCGTAGTGGACAAGGCCCTTAACGGCTATATAAGCCATCAACTAGTACCTCAAGCGAGAGGTCGTCAAACGTTCAAACTGGTTCGAAAATCAAGAAACAACGTCGAAGGAAGTCACTTGGTAAAAGTGTCTGCAAATTAGAAACGTTAAGGGACATGAAGAACACGAACATGTCCTAAAGCCACAAAATCACGTACAAAGTATATGTCAATCTCGATATGTTTAGTAGGTTATGTTGCACATAATTGGTAGATAAATGAACAACACTCACGCTGTCACAATATTATTGCATAGCAATGAACATTGGAACATACAACTCGAATAAAAGGTTGCGAACCATGTTTCTGCAACCGTATTAGCCACCCTTCTGTATCAACCTGGAAACTTGAACAAGAAAGTGTTTCTAGTCGCTTACATAATAAGGTTTCAGCAAACAAATACGATGGCACTTATTAATTAATATTACTATATTTTAATTTCAGCCATCATAATTTATTTCGTCATGTTAATGTTTGTTAATAGATATGAAATAGATGGAAAACATGCCCGCAATATAAAATGAAAATAAAAAAGAAAAACAGGGGATTTGTCAAATGTTTTTTTTATCTAACTTCCCAACACAAATAGATGAATACAAAAGAAAATTAAAAGAATACTATTTTTAGAAGGTGTTAAAAGTGTACTAGTTTTAGATCCCCGTGCATGTACGGGGTTTTGGGAACGACTTTTGTTAGTTTAATATTTTGCATATTATACATGAACATGGATAAAAAAACATACATAAAAATATAGAATTTAATATTGATAAAAAGTTAACTAATATTGAAATCAAATGAAGATTCAAAAACTACTGACTACAATGGGTAAATGAACTAATTTTTAAAAGTTTTGTTGGTCGTCGAGTTTAATTTTTCAAAGAGTTGCTGATGGCTTTGTCAAGACTTGTTGATGGATTTATAAAGTGTTTATGGCTTTGAAAAGAGTTGTTGACGGGTGTCAAAGACTTGTTAATGTTGGTCATTGAGTTACTCATGGCTTTTCATGTAGTTGTTGGTGGTTTTCAGATAGTTGTTACTGTTGGCTATTGAGTTACTCATAAGTTTACTGATGGGTTTTAATATAGTTGTTGATGCATTTATGATGGTTTTGAATGCTGATGGTTTTTAGATAGCTGTTGATGTTGACTATTGAGTTACTAATAACTTTACTAATGGGTTTTAATAGAATTGTTGATGCATTTATGATGATTTTTAAAGTTGCTGATGACTTTTCATAAAGTTGTTGTAATCTAAAAAATTACTCCAAGTCTTTAACTTAAATCATGATTGGAACAATTCATTCCATTAGTAACAATTCATGATTGGAATGATGTTTTCTCTATGTTATCATGACTTTCTCTGTAAACCTCCATTGATGCTTTAATTATCAACGATGGGTGCTACTATTGATACCCCCTGGCCCACTAAAATGTACCAAAAAGTATCAAAGATTCGTTTTGTATTCAATTTTTTACAATACAACACAGTTTTATATAAGATTCTATTCCGTATTTTTTGACAGTTTCATACTTTTGACTTGTTAAACTTTATAATTTTAATTCCGCACTTTCAGTTTCACAGTTTTATAATAAAAACAAAATTATAAAAAAAAAAAAAAGATTTAAAAAAACCGGAAAAACAGGGGGGGTTCGAATGACTTTTTAAGGGGGGTATGGATAACTTACCCCATCAACGATATATATAAATAGTTAAGTATATGCTTTTTTAAAGTTCATTAAAGTATCATAAACCAACAGAAAAAAAAGAAAAAAGACAAAAGACAAAAGACAAATGTATGTCGATTATTTTTAACTCGAGAATATATATCGTTCAAGTGACTTGGTAATCAAGCAAACAAAACCGTAGTGGACAAGGCCCTTAACGGATACATAAGCCATTGACTAGTACCTCAGGTGAGAGGTCTTCAAACGTCCAAACTGGTTTGAAAATCAAGAAGCAATGTCGAAGGAAGTCACTTGGTAAAAATGTCCGCATATTGGAAACGCTAGGAGACATGAAGAACACGAACATGTCCTAAAGCCACAATATAAGGGACCAAGTAAATATCAATCTCCATATTTAGTAGGTTATGTTGCACATAATTGGTAGATAAATAAAGAACTCTCACGTTATCAAAATATTATTGTGTAGCAATGAACAATGGAACATACAACTTGCATAAAAGATTGTGAACCCATGTTTTTCATAATTTTTTTCGAGAAACGTTATGTTCACAAAAAATTACAAAAAGAAATCGACTAACACATGTATCATATAATTATGTTAGGTGAGAAAACATCATTCCAATTTAGCATCTGAGTATCTAAGATTAGTAATCTTGATATATTCGGGGATCAAGGTTAAATATAACACAGTTGTCATTTACACAATTAAAGGCTGTTTGCTTACTGTTTACTGTTCCTGCTTACTGCTACGTGTCGCCAAACATACCCTAAAATGGAATATTTAATGAATATGCTTGCACTAAAAAAAAGTCACTCTAATGTGTTGCACTAAATTAAAGGCTACTTCAAAGCTATCAAAAGTATTATAGATTGATAGTTCGGTGCTTTTGGTCTTTCCCTTTATTTTTAGTTCGATGCTTTTGGTTTCATATGTATCACAACTAATATTTATAATGAAATTACTTTATTAAACCTTAGGTTTGAGATAACAGTAGCGTCTCATAACTAACAATTACTCCTTTCTGTCTCAAATTTTTTTTTTGAACAGCCGATTTTATTAGAATCAAACTAGCAAGGAGCTAGAATTACAAAAAAATAAGATTCGGATTTTTAAGCCAGTCATTCCATGTGAACGACGCTTTACATGTATGCCTACTCCATAAATAAGACTTACTCACTACGTTATCTAACAAAGTCACCTTCAAAGGAGCCTTGGACTCGAAAATAACCTTGTTACGGTAATTCCATAACAACCACCACATGACATAAAAGACACCTTCAAGAAATAATTTGTTTTTATGCGGTAGACGAAGATTAACCATCCAGCTCAACCATCCTACATACGAATCGAATACACCCTCAGGAACATCCCACCAGCGAAAGATTAGACGACACACTTTTCGAACCAAACAACACGAGAATAATAAATGATTGGAAGTTTCTACGCCCTTCTCGCAAACAATGCACCTGATTGAATCAATGCAGATGCCCCTCCTGGAAATGTTAAACCTGGTAGGGATCGAATCTGTCATAACCTTCCACGCGTGCACATTGATCTTGATCGGGACATACTTAACCCACCTTGTTTTACTATCGAAACTGGGCAGCCAAATGTCATCAATTAATTTTCGAACAAAAGCTACTGTAAAGTCGCCCGAACTTTCCAAATCCCAGCACAATCTATCTGACATTGGAGCTAAGCTGATAGAATTAACCAAGATCGCCATCTCATCGAATTGATGCTGCTCAGCACCCCCTCTCGGAATTCGTCGGAAATAATCTGTCAAACTGTGATGCCCAAGCTTCAACTCTACCGAAATTGTTTTACACTCTTCTAAAGCGAACAAACGTGGGAATTTATATTTAAGTTTACCTCCTTCGCTCCAACTATCCTCCCAGAAAGCCGTATTCGCTCCATCTCCTAGTTTAATACGCATGTATTTCTTAAGATCGATTCCCCTATTTATCAGTGCATTAACTTCGTGTATAATGTTCAACCAACACGATCTTTTACCAGCTCTTGTGATGACATACACTTTTCCGTCGACCCCATGAATCGCCTTGATAACTCTAGACCATAAAGAAGATTTTTTGCTATAAAATCTCCATATCCATTTAAACAATAACCCTTTATTAAGTGCATAGAAACTTGAGACTCCTAATCCTCCTCTCTCTTTATGTGCAAGAACCGACTTCCATTTAACCCAAGAAGCTTTCCTACTATTAATGTCGTGCCCATTGAAAAAATGACTACGCAACGATTCAAGAGAATTAAGAACACCTGATGGAACTTTGAACATAGACATGTGAAAGATTGGTATGGAACCTAAAACCGACTTTAGAAGTGTAAGTCTACCTCCAAAAGACAATGTTTTCATCTTCCACTTAGATAAACGGTTCTTTACCTTATCCACGACCTCGCTCCAAGCGCTAGCCTTAGACATGGCCCCGCCTACCATAGAACCGAGGTATATAAACGGAGTCTTAAGAACAAGACACCCAAGTTTCATCACAGCCATGTTAACTTTATCACTTTTTACATGCACCCCCATAATCTTACTTTTTTCATATTACTTTTAAGACCAGACACCAGTTTAAAACATTCAAGGACATGGACTAAAGAGTTAATGTTACCTTCGCTCCATTGACCCACAAAGACCACGTCATCCCCGTAAAACATGTGAGATAGATTCACCGATCCTCCTAATTGCAAACCATGAAACATACCTGCGTCGACAACCCGTTGAAACGATAGGTGTAAACTTTCCATAATCATAATGGTGTCTGAAAAAACCAAACGTGAATCCATCCGGACCCGGGGCTTTGTCGGTACCACATTCCCAAACCGATTTCTTAATTTCATCATTAGAAACCTCCCTCTCCATATGATCACTTTGCTCATGAGAAATCTGATTAGGAAAGTCAAGACTAATAGAAGCAGTAGGTTTGTCCGGCTTACCAAAACGATTGGCAAAATGGTCGAAGAACTCTTTCTTGACATCATTCGGGTTTTCAATCCAATTACCATCAACCATAACCCCCCTAATATTTTGAATATTACGCCTTTTGTTTATGATACCATGAAAAAAACCGGAATTCTCATCTCCTTCTACCGCCCATTTAATTTTAGCCTTTTGAGCCCTTTCCTTCGATTCTAAATTATCTATCTTTTGGATTTGATGAAGAATAGCTAAGCGGGAATTGACCAGCTCTTCATTCCCAAGCCCTCTATCAATATCCAGATCAATTTCCTCCAACTGTTTTTTAAGTCTAAGCTGATCGTTTTTCCGGGTCCCCGAATTACTCTTATTCCAAATACGAATCTGATTCTTAAGATTTCTAAGTTTATTCATCAAACTTAGAAGAGCATTATTTCCCACCATAGGACTGTTTTTCCAAGTGTTCTCCACAAATGTGTTAAAACCATCCATCTCAAGCCAATGATGGAAAAAACGAAATGGAGTAGGGCCATAATCGTAACCATTTTCTTTAAGAAGAATAGGCCGATGATCCGACAAGAACCTCTCCAATGTAACAGCTTTAATGTTCGGGCTTCCACTAATAACACTCTCCGAAACCAAGAATCTATCTAACTTGCTCATCTTTGTTGCGGATCTATGACACCAAGTAAAGCGACATCCACCTAAGTTAACTTCAACCAATCCCGAATCCAAAATAAAAGAATTAAATCTATGAGCACCATGTGGATTAAAATGAGTTCCGAATCTATCAGATTTGACACGAACCTCATTAAAATCACCCATGATAATAACATCCCCGTTCCACTTATCTACCTCGAAACGAAGAAAATCCCAAAGAGCTTGTTTTTCTTTACCCTCTTGAGGAGCATACACACCAATAATCATCATATTCTTTCCCGTTAACCTCCACTTACCTCTAGTAATCACAAAATAATCAGACACCGTCACACTGTTTTTGCAAAAAGAATTAGTATCCCATACGCAAAGGATACCTCCCGAATTTCCAACCGCCTCACTATACACATAATCAAAAACCGAATTCCCCCAACACTGTTTCACACAGAAGTCCTCAATCTTTTCCATTTTTGTTTCTTGTATAACTAAAAAATTCACTTTATTTTTGATACTAAGATCTTTAACCCAATCTTTCTTGGCCTTTTGGGCAAGGCCTTGTATATTTAAAGATAGAAAATTCATCTATAACCTTCTTTCCCTCCTTGTGTTCCAATGAGTTCTTCCAAATTTGCTATGACTCCTTCCATTTTGAATCCCATAACCTGTCCAACTTTTATCACATCTTCAAGTAAACCCACCATGGATCCACCTGTTCTAGGAATTTCAGAAACCTTGAAGTGACCCGCTGATATAGACCCATTAGCACTACCTTTCAATTTATCAACATCACCAGCCTCACTGAATTCATCATTCTGGTCTACCTTCTTCTCTGATGTGTCATTTTCACAATTATGTGTCAAAGGTGTGAAACCTGGTGGATGCTTCAAACTATCTTCAGAATTGGTATCCTTATCATCCAATTTATTCTGACGCTTAAGTAGAGAATATAAATTAAATGGGTCTTCCGAAACTTCCTTTTCCTTTTTCGAAAATATACCATCCACATGATTATTTTCCAGCTCTCCATCTTCAAATAAAGACTCAGGTACTATCTCACCATCACTATGTTCATCCTTGATTCCGTTCTTTTTAACTTCACCTTCCTCATCCATGGAGTTATCATCTTCACTTTCGTATTCATCTGTGAATTCCGGGACCCAACCTTGAGTTTCATTAGCTCTAATCCAATACATCTTACCTCGGTGAGTGATTTTAAAATCTTCTCTGATACTATTTCCTGCCTTCAAATAAACACAAAGTCTTTTAGAATGAAAACAAGTCTCATCCTGATCATCCACATCGAGCAATTTTCCCCACTTTTCAGCAATTCTAGTAAATGTATTATTTGTCCATAACTTGAAAGGAACACCTTCCACTTCGACCCACGCAATCCTACCATCAACCTCGAATTCGTTTGTAGCCTTTATAACCTGAGAAAACCATGACATGACACTAACACATTTTTTGAATTTTTCCATTGATTCCAGTGATTTGAATTCCAACATAACCCATTGTTCTCCCATATATTTGATAACAATATCGGAAAAGCCTTCATTCCCCAAAGCCATTTTCAGATTGGCTAGAGAAGCAAAAACTTTTACCCTTCCAAAAAGAGCATTATCAACATTCATAGACATAACACATTCATCTCCCAAAACTATCGATGGTTCTGAAATCTTACCAACCAACTTCGTCTTTGTATCCCCATTTAACACACCCCTGTAAGATTTTTCATTACCTAAACTCCCACTCAGGTTTGGTTTAACAGAAGGAGTAGGAGTAACATTTGGCTTCTTATTACCCTCTCCTATGTTCTTACCATTGGGTCTTTGGAATCGAGCGATATTCGCATGGAGTCTAACACGACCAATCCAAACAGTACAGAGATTATTAACAAGTCTTTCTTCACTGAATACATTTATGAATTTGACAAATCCAAACCTTTTTCCGTACTTTGATTTCTTGACAGGAATGTAAGAATCCACCACATGACCGTATTGCTTGCACGCTAGAAATAACTCCTTGGCCGATACATTATCCGGAAAATTCGTAACATAGACAGATGTTGAAATCCTATCAACATCGTCCTCTTTGGTTGTGTATCTTCCCATTGAACACACCAAAACTAAATTGCCTAAACAAAAAACACCTTTGGATCGAAGAGAGCTCCAAAAAGCAATTACTTCTAAAAACCGAACAATAAAATGTCCTACCTTTGATGTCCCACTTTTGTTGTCCCGCCTCTGGTGTCCAACCACAAGGATGTACCACCTATGACGTCCCAACTATAGTGTCCCATCTATGATATTCCATTCGGATGATCTATCAAGGATTCAAAAATAATTTTTTTTTTTGATTAAAGGGATTTCTGGAGATTAATGAATGATTATTATGATGAATAGATGAAGGATTGAAGGATTGAAAATGGATCTAAGACAAATTGTATTTTGTAAGAGGCTAATCTTGCGAAACCCTTTAGATCCAAACCCTAGATCCAAAAGATGATTTGTGTGTGTGTGTGTGTGTGTGTGTGTGTGTGTGTAAGCCGAAAAATAGAAGTTCTTTGATATTTTTCTTAAACTGTGTATTTTTTTTAGACAAATTTTAAGACGAAGGGAGTAATTCTTTAGTTTATAAAAGATAAAAAGATTCTTTTCACACCGACAATAAGTCAATTATTATCTGATGGCGGAAAATCAAATACCAACATTTTTCGCTTTTCGCCATTATAATCTATGATGTAATTGTAAACCTCCATTTTCTTTCTCTTTTATTTGTGATAGGGTTTTGGACTTTTGGATAAGTAAGGATAAACTTTTTAAAATTTCTTATTAAGATCATACATGCTAAGATTAAGACGGTCACAAAAAGTTACTAAAAGTTACTTGTAGATCCTTGTGGATCGGTTAACTTTATTTTGAAATGTTGACTTGGTAAATGTTAACTCACGAGGTTTGCGAACTCGCGCTTCGCGACGGGGTGTTTGCGTAGCGTGTCATTTTACGATTATTTGATACTTGTTGTGAAATACTAAATAACGACTTGCTATCTATATACGTGAAAAAAAAAACTAAGACGGCCTTAGTTAATCTTTAATGGAGCAAATAAAAATATGTTAAAGTCATTCTAAAAAAATGCCCAAGATATAGCCCAAGCCGCAAGCCCAAACAATCCGCAAGCCCAAGCTCAGGCGTAAGCCCAGTTGTGTGCTTAATGTAATGTATACGATGTAGAGGTGTTAAAAATAACGAGAAATCGAGCCAAACCGCGTTTAATTCGAAACCGAAAAATCTTGAAATTGTAAAAGCTGAAACCTAAAAAATCCGCTTATCACTGTTCGTTTATGTTTTTACTTTTAAATATCCGTGGTTAATCGAACCGAAATAAACCGCTTATGAATGTTTTTAACTAAATATTTAAATAACTATACAATTATTGATTATATTATTAAATTACTTTTATTGTATAACGCTTTTATTTCTATTAATGTAAATATTTACTAAATATTTATTTGCAAAATTTGATTAACGTGATTGTAACCTATGAACGTCGAATAAATATTTTTGGTTAATTTGTTGTGTATGTCAATTTGAATGCAATTATTGTGACGTAGTAACTTTTTACTAAAATAACATTTTACGTTCTAGATCAATTTATTGTTCATTTAGTTCAACTTAATTAAACGTCTAAAATTGTTAACTGTGACCTGAACCGCTAGTAACTGTTACCGCAAGTCCGGTTACCCACCTAATATGGTTCGGTTTCAGATAGTAACATGAATTACCTGCTCCAATAAAGTCTTTAAACTTTTTGTGAAAGCTACTATACTTAAGATAATTTTTTTCAAAACTTTAACAATATTACGTAATCAACTAAATCTATTACTAGTATTCCCCAATACTTCATATTTTGTTTTTTGAAAAAAAATGTACGTAATATAATGGTATAACTTGTTTTTGACCGTTTACCACAAAGACAATTTAACAGTTTTGGTCCTTTGTGATTGCTTACTCACCGTTAGTCCATTGACTTTTTTCCATTTTTCTTTTCTCAAATTTTTTCATTTATTCATACAACTTTTTTGTTTTTTTTCTCTTTTTTACCAATTATTCATACACAATTTTTTTACACTTATACACTTTTTTTATATTTATTCACACATTGTTTTTTACACTTATTACACTTTTTTTACACTATTTTTTTACTTTTCTCGTTCACTTATACACCAATTTTTTTACCACTTAGAAAAATGACATTGATTTTTTTTACACTTATTATACTTATATTTTAACGCAACTTCAGAGAAAAACTCTTTTAAGAAAAAATTTCTAAGCGTTGCGTTAAACTTTTTTCAAAACTAACGCCCTCACGTGACCTAAATTTTGTTCATTAAACACCCCTCACGTGACTTTTATTTCTTAAAAATAATTTTTTTCTAAACGTCGCCTTTGAGTATAAGTATAATATGTGTAAAAGTGAAAAAACAAAATTATCACTTTGAAAATAAAAGAAACAAATACAAAAACTTGTATGAATCAATGAAAAAAAAGTAATTTTTTAAACGTTGCGTTAAAGTATATGTACAATAAGTGTAAAAGTGATCATTCATGTAATTTTTATAAGTGGTAACCGATAAACTGGTGAGTCATATTACGTACATTGTTTGAAATTTGAAAAGAGAAGAAAACAAAAGATTGTATGAATAAATGAAGAAAAAGTAAAAAAAAGTTATAAGTGGGAAAAAAAGTCAAGGGACTAAAGGTGAAAGTCAACGCAAATCACATGGACCATTACCATAACTTTTCAAAGTGAAAAAAGTCAATGGACTAACGGTGAAAGTCAACGCAAACCACAGGGACCAAAACTGCAACTTTTCTTAATGGTAAGAGGTAAACAAGTCACATACCCAGTCATATTACGTATATTAAACAAAATTTAAAAGTTAATTCGCGACGTTCAGCTATAAAATTAGTATGTTACGTATATCGATCTTTTTGAACTTAACCACCTCATGAACACCCTTGCTACACTGTCATATATTAACTTTTAGGGGTAGGTTATTAATTGTACTCATTACAAAAACTAAAGATTGCGGCGGTTGCTCAAGTTTCATAGATAAAAACTAGTACCAATTTAAGTAATTGATTTTGGGTACCAAACATGTGTATCGGCACCGTATGCCACTTGCTTAATTTTGTAACACAAGGAAAAAATATCACATTCATTAAGATCAAATAAACATCAAAGCTAAGTATGCACAACTTTAAAAGCATTCAAGTAAATTAATCACGAAAGTACAAAAGATCAAACCCTAATCCCGGTTGTGATCGCGGGACATCGTGATGAGAATTGCAACAAAACTCATGTATGAAGTCATCTTCTTGTATTCAGATTTTCAAAAAAAATGAATGATGATGAACAAGGGTTTTGGGTTTTTAAGGTTTTGATGATTAGAAGTGATTGATGATGGATAGTGTTTTGGTTTGGAGTGGGTTAAATGATGGGTGGATCGATCTATATGTATGCTTACAATGTGAATTGCGTGTGAATCAATAATGGGCCTTGGTTTTTGGCAGAGAAGTATGCACGAGTTATTGGTGATTTTAGTGTAATCACTTATATTATGTGTAATTGTGATTTAGTTTATAGTCAAGTCGGGAGGTGCAGGGTGCACACTCGCTCTAGCTAGCTTGATGCCGCTATGACAAAGTGTGAGGGTCAAAGGGCATAGCCTTTAGTTGGGATTCGGGTATTACTCGTTTTTTCCTCAAACCGGTTTTTCCCATCAAAATACAAGTTTTACCAAGAGTCATAACTCTTCCCGCCAGCCGTTTTTTGACCAAATTTAACCAACTTCCAATTATGTTTTACTTACAGATATGTATTGGTTTGTTGTCTCGTGACTTAGAAACAAAGTGTGATTCTAAAAGTGATACCCGGGGCATATAAAGTCGAAATACTTCAATCTAAAAGTGATCTCTACACGATTCAGGAATCCAGATGGTTTTATTATTATTACCAGGGTTCACTACTACAGAAAAGGTTAAATAGAACGGTTGAAACACCTCATATAGATCGGTTACGAACCGCTCTATACAAGGGTGATCTATATAAGGGGAACACAAATAGATCGGTTTATAACCGATCTAATTAACATCACAATTAGATCAGTTAATACATAAGAGCCGTTCTTTATAAGAGAATTTTCTAACAAAAAAAATCCCATTTTTCATCGTAATGCATATATTTTCCTTTCACTCGTAACAAATACAAATACAAATGGCTGAAAGAAACAACATACTATTATCCGAAACCAAATGGCTTCAACAAACACAACGCAAATAAGCTATTCAAACACAAATTCAATAAACTATCCAAACACAAGGCCAATAAACTATCCGAAAATGAGGTATGATGTGCTATCTGCTTTAAAAATCCCACTTTGATGCAGTTGTAGAGCAAAACAAGCCGACCGTTGATTGTTCACGCCAGAGAATTCATATATCCTGTACCATGCTGCCTTTTCACAGAAGGCGAAGAAGCTTGTACCTACTCCTGTTTGGGTCCTCAAGCCCCTACATCAACATTTACGTTAATACCTTAGACATGCCTACGTGAAAAATGCTACTTCCTATACTACAGTACATGTGAAAAATGATCTATTGCCTACTAAATGACCAAAACTTAGACAAATACAAAAGTACGTGCCATTTTTTTACAGTACTGACATGAAATTGGACTAAACGAGGCAGCAGAAAATACACTGTTTTCATCAATTGCACCAGGTAACTAGCTTTTTAAAACAACCCATATCGGCAGATCGAGTACTAAAACTTAGTTAAGGTAGGCATCGAGCTAGCAATATACAATTGTCTCTTTACGTGTGGTTGTGGTTTAACTAACTTGGAAGACATAATAATCAAGTATCCAAATGTGTCAACTAAACTCTAGATGCATCAGTCTAGTGAAAGAACAAATAGCATAAAGGTACCTGTAAGAATCCAAGCCAATATGGTATAATTGCTACAATAATATAGAAGACATTGTAGAGATCCAAAGTATGACACTTTTGTTCCTTCTGGTACAATGCCAAACCATTGTGCAACAAGTAAAGAATCCTTAAATTGACAAGACATAGCATGATTAGCATCATATGAAATCAAGATTTGGCAATTTTAACCCGTTCTTGGGTAAACAGGTTGGTTCTGGTTAACCTCTGTGTCTACCAGGCCAAACAGGTAAAACTTTAAGATAGCTATCATGTAAATAAAACAAGTTGAGTGGACCGAAAGTCGTCCAAAGTATCCAAATCCTAACTCATTTAATGGCTGTGTATGTACCTGAAAAGAATGATACCCTTTGCTGTTCCCTCTTCCGTTAGCATAAGATATATACTATTATGTTAAAACTTATATAATTGTTGGCTTAATTAAGGTGTAGCCACATTTTCCTTGGCATAAGGAGCAACCTCTTCACTCTCGACTCCGGGCTCACTACCTTCCACTCCCAAACTCAGAAGCACATCCTCCCACTTCTTGGCCGGTTTCTGACCACATTTCAACAGACAAAAATGATTAACAATACAACTTTTAACAAGTAACCCCTTTTACAAATCTAGTTGTAACTACTAACCTTCCATGAAAGTTCTTGTGCCATACAATTCTGAATCATTTCTGAAAAAGCTGGGGTACCATAGACAGCCAATGCCCTTGTGACGGTCGTTGCAATTGCAGTTACATCCACTGGATCAACTGTTTCACACTGCCAAAATATATTCAAACTTGGTACTAGAGCGGAATTCAATTCATTATCCACAAAATAGAATATTTATTCAAAGTGTTCTTAGCTCAACGTTAAAACCGACCATTTGAAATCCGGAATAGCCTTCTTTCACCGTGTCAACCAACCCTCCAGTTGATGCAACAATAGGAACCTACCATTCAAAGATATATGGCAGACATAATAACTTATTCACGCGTAAGTGTGGAATGAATCAACGCAAGTTATTAATTGTATACTTACACATCCGTAAGGCTCAAATCTACTAGGCACTATTATAAAATCGGCTACAGCTATAATCATATGAGCCAGTTTCACATTAAATTTCGCTACTCCTCTGACCTTAAGTGGATACTCTGTCTCTAAATCATCCAACTGCTTTTCCATAATGGTTTTGGGGAAATCAAAACAACCCCTTTACGACAACAAACACCACAGCCAAACACCCATTTATCACAACAACAGCAGGTTCAGAGTAAGTCAAAAAAAGTTCCACATAGAGCTTAAAACAACAATCAATTTCAACAATTTCAATCCAAAATCAAGACTTCATTACCTAAAAATACAAAAAACGTATAAACATACCCAACTTACTCCATAATCAAACTTAACAACAACAATAATGAGATATTGAAAAGGTTAATTGAACAAAAACAAGCATGGTAAAAGGTTAATCAAACTTAACAACATCAATTACCTAATTCGATTAGTCTGCTGGCTTGGTTGCGTGACGACTATGGTGTACGACGTTGGTTTACTGGTGGTGTTAAGCGGCAAGGAATGTTAGGGTTTGGGGCTGTGAAAATGAAGAGGGGGAAAAAGTTTAGGGTTTTATCAAGCTAATGAAAATTGGGGAGGGAAATAACCCGCCCAAAACATTAAATTTTTTCATTTATTTTGAATGAACCGCTTAATTATCCTTTTACTAAAACAACATTTGAAAGAACCGCTAATGAAAATTGTGAAGTAAAAATAGATCGGTTCCATAAAATCACCGATCTAATTATATTTAAAATTAAATACATCGGTCTTTATTCTAATAACTGTTCTTTTTGTTACATTTTCCTCTCTTTTCCATCATATAGATCGGCTTTTAACAAAGCCGCACTATCTGGAGTGATCTATATAAGCTTTTGTGTAGTAGTGGTTCTAAAAAGCGCGCTATAGCGGCGCCATAGCGCGAGGCGTGGCCTCCACGTTACGAAACAGGCCAAGACGTCGTCTCTAGATTTGTGGATTTGAGCTTATTTACAAGTATTTATGATTTGTGTTGTATGAGATTCGAGCTTAGTAACTTCATAACTTAATTTTAAGCCTGGTAGCTAACTAATATTGACCACTCTATAAATATTTTTTGCCGCCTTGAGTCACGCCTTAAAAACGCTATGACGCAACGCCTCACGCCAAAGCTTGAGGCTTGACTATGCCGCCACGCCACGCTACACGCTATTTATAACCTTGATTATTACCACTCGCACACACCCAAATTATTACAGGAGTAAAAGCAGTAACTCTGCTTCTCTTTAATTTTGTATTCCACGCGGCTCTTTGGCTCTTTGGAGGAGAAGTAGGAGTACTGGTGGTAGAGGCTTACTTCTCTTGTCCCTTATTTTCTACTGATGAGGCTACTTCTCTCTTTGAAGAACCTTAGTAAGTAGGGCTGATCACCAATAGTTTAAGTCTATTTAAATTAACAAGGCAGCGTGCTACTGATCTTTAAGTATAACGAGTCAGAATTTAAGCCGCGCGTTGCGGCGGGGCTAATTTGTTATTATGGCGTGTGGGTTAAACAATTTTTTTTCACTATTTTTTTGGGGTGGTTTATTGAATTTTTTTTACATTTGAGGGGTGAATTTTTTTTAATTGTTTTTCTTTTGGGTGCTTTTTAAACTTTTTTTTACATATAAGGTGTACAATGTATGTGTAAGTTGTTTTTTGTATAAGTTAGATGATCATTTGTGATAACTTTGTATTTTCGAAACTTAATTTGTGTCATTTTGATTTTGGTACTTATGAGGACTTATTTGTTTTTTGTTTTTTTTAAAGGTGAAACTTGGTGTCCTTTTGATTTTTGCAGGCAAAAGAAAAAAAGGCTACCACAAATTTTAATTTATTTTTTTATAAGAACGTCTATTAAACTTCAATATTTTTTATAAAATCGTACGAACGTTAAAAGCATATCAATATTGGGCTCGTTTGTTTGTAATTTAAAGGCTTGTAGTTTTCATTTGGCTACTAAAATTTTTTTCATACAAAAACACTGTAAACGAAAACATGGTTTAATTTTCTATATCTTAAAACTAAAGGTTTGTTTATATGTAAGTTGGGTGACATCAAAATATTAATATGTGTTAAATGCATATGTTTTTCATTTCCTAACTATATTTTTGGGCCTAATTATTTGGGGCCAAACACACACATTTGAAGGAAAAAAAATTAATGGATCAAAATGAGCCCATTAAAGGGCTAGCAGAAAAGGACAAAATAGCAATCTCATAATTAGTATATATCATAATATCGGCCTTACTATAACTTTAATGCAGGTGGGGAGTATGGAGCGTGCTCGAGACATAAAAACGAAGTTGGAGGGGCTATTGAAAAGATTTCGAATTAGTTTAACTTCAAGAGTTAATTACATTTTTGATCCTTGTGGTTTGGTGCGTTTTCACTTTTTGTCCAAAATTCAAAAAATGCTTGGTTTTGGTTCAAAAACATAGTTTCGTTCCACTTTTAGTCCAATTCCGTAAATTTGGACTAAAATTTGTGGACTAAAAGTGGAACGAAACTATGTCTTTTGGACTAAAAGTGTAACGAAACTATGTCTTTTGGACTAAAAGTGGAACGAAACTATGTTTTTTGGACCAAAACCAAACATTTTTTGAATTTTGAACTAAAAGTGAAAAACGCACTAAACCACAAGGACAAAAAATGTACTTAACTCTAACTTCAACTATGGTGATATTGTAGCAATTAAGAAGGCCATTCTCTCTGGCTGTACACAAACTCGATACATTATAAGTAACAACCATCGTATATTAATAAAATTTTACGCACTTTTGAGGATACTTTGCACTGCGGCACAAGAGTTACTAGTATTATTTAACCATTAAGCATTCACCCTATTTCTGGTTTAGCCACGGTAACATTATCTTTTCATTTATATTTATCTTCAAACTTTGGAAATTCGTAAGTTGTTTATGATGACTCTTTGCGACGGAGGTGGAAATTGTGACCCGCTTACTAGTTATGGGTCATTTTAAATATGTTAGAAGGGAACGGGTCAAATGGACCCTCAGATTCGCCTATTTTGCCACCTCTAACTGTGGGCATGGACGGTTGTGTGCAGGCCAGTAAAGTTGAACCCGAATGGCTTATGGAAATGGCACCTGATTATTATAAGAGGAAAAACCTCAAATGCAAACAAACTAATTCTGACTCCATAATGTTTCAACTTATTACCTGTTATATGCACATTTCGCTATCTGTACATATTTGGCTTATGCTTAATCAAAATTACTTATTTCATCAAAATGTAAACCAAACCGGGTGGCAAGAGCCCGATCTTACCCTAAAAAAACCCGGTTCTTAATTCCCGCCTTTTTTTATTACCACCAACAAACCTTCAAAAAAGCAAAACAGAAAAAAGTGTAAAAATGGGACACAATGTGTCACTAATTCCATACACCTTAATCATCATGTTTTTCTTCTTTTTTAATAAAACCATTATTAAATTTCACATTGCTTTGATCTAAAAAACATATTCAACAAACATTTGTGCATCAACTTGATCAAATCCATGTCGAATTCACTAGATTTTCGAGCACCACCACCATCGCCAGTAGGCCCAGGTCGTCGCTCCACTGTCGCTAACGACGACATCCTCACTGACTTCCTTCACCAAACTCTCATTGTCCCTGATCTCGTGCTACCTGGTCGAGTCTTTCCTCGACAAAATCCAAACATCCAAAGCCTCCCAAAACTTGGCTTCAAGAAACTTAACTTTTCAGATGATTTTAAACTTGAAGAAGTACTTATTGAAGTGATAGCGCAAAAGGGTTATTTTGAGCTAGTTAACCATGGGATATCTAATAAGCTTTTGTGGGCTATTAAGGAACGCGATAAAGTATATTGGATTATGTTAGTTGGACTAGCACTAATACAACTAGAAATGTATGAGCCTATTGGGGGCACACACCACTACAACATTTGCCTTTTTCCCCAGCGACAAATCCGGGGTATCCCGGGCGACTTGTCGCTGGGGATAGGTTTCCCGGGCGACTTGTCGCCCGGGATATATCGAGCGGAAAAGCTCGAAGGGGATACGTTCCCGGGCGACTTACCCGGGCGACATCGTGGGGCCCACACAGTTTCAGTCAAACAAATATTTGCCACGGTGGAAGCTTTTCCCGGGCGACATGTCGCCCGGGATACTAAATTTATAAAATGAATAATTAATATTGAAGCTTGATTAATTAGTTAATTACGTAGAATCCCGGGCGACATGTCGCCCGGGAAAACATTAAAATAAATTGACTAATCAACGTAGCAATATTTTTGTCGTTTAGTGGAACTCATCCTGGGCGACATGTCGCCTGGGATAGATTCTTAATATTTTTTCCCACAATTAGGGTTTATAGATTTTCGTTTCTTCTTTTTCTTGCTGTTTGATTTTCGGTGACCCTATTAAGGGTTTTGCTAGTGTGATTCGATCCCACAGTTGTTCCAGCAAGTGTACAAGCATTAGTTTACAGGTTCTCAGGTGTGACAATCAAGAAGAAACGTTTAGGGTTTGATTTGGTGATTTTCGGTTCAGTCAGACGATTTTCGGTTGAACCGAATTTGGTAGTAACCCTAGTATATCTTCCTGATTTTCGGTACAGAACACAAGAGGAGGTTTTGGGACTCAATTAAGGTTATATTGGTATACAATAGTTGTTTGGGTGATACGTGAAGCAAGACTAGCATCTTGGCGTACCTGGTTGACGTGTTGTGTGAGCCACCATAGAGGTGGTAATTTAACCACTAAGTTTTAAAGGTTTAGGTTCTCGTTTGATTCATTCAAGTCTTTCACCAAAGGTTAGTTTTCTCATATTATTTGTGTGTTAATCATATATGCTGAACTAGATCCATATCCGCTGCGTACTCGTAGTTATTGGTTTATTAAATCCCAACAGTGGCATCACGAGTCAACTCGTTTGGTGTTTATGGGTTACACACGAATAAAACACGCTAGGGCTGCATGAGAAAATATTTATTTATTGTTTTATTGGAAAATTATGGCAACAACATGCAATTCTTGCCATAAAGAATAAATAATGACCTAGAATCTAAACTTATGTTACTTGTTAATAAGAAGAATAGATTAAAATTAAATGTTAATTAAGCTGCTATGTTATTCTATTCTTTATCTCGGCCTTAAGACTCACGCAATCATGCTATATGATGGATGTGGCGATCTAGGCACTTTAGCAGAAAACCTAGTGAGAGTCTTTTGGTTCTCCGTTTAGGGAAGACTCTTTTGAGAACTCGAGGCATTATATGATTTACTGCTTTCCATATAAGAGTCTGTCTTCACTTCTACACCATCTTTCTGTCTGTTTTAATTGCTTATATGTGATATGCCATGTGATTGCTCAATATTTGCAAATTGACTTTATGAAACTCTAAAAATTGACTAATACTTAAAGAGAAATTTGGTTTAAACATGTCTGATATTATACACGTAAGCATACTTCTTGTGACCAATTATGTGTTATTTGTAAAACTGAGGTTTTTGGACAAATTTAATACGGACAATAAACTATGAAATTTGATTTCTTGTGTAATTTTAGTTTTTATATGATTTTATCATATGATGAATCACTACTGCACCATGGCTTAATTGACCATGGCTTTAGTAAACTTCTAGGGTTAAATTGATCTTTAATCTTCTCCAGCCCCACTACATGCTTCGGCATATGAGGGAATTATTGGAATAACTCTGTGTTCTCAAACACTTGCAGTAGTACAATATTGGGTTTTGATTCAATTTTTAATGCTTTCCCGCTATATCGGCATATATAAAACTAATGTTAACAAAGGGTTTTTTCTTAACATTAATACATCATTAGTCAATTGGAAATACGGCTTACCCAATATGGACAAACTATAAGAGAAGTTTAAGGTAGGTTGCTCAAGCTCCCTAAAAGAATTCTGGTTTTTAATGTGCTTCGCGCTGACCTGTTTCTCCGCTTCTTTGTGCGTCCAAAATGGAGCTACTGAGAACATTTGACAAAATGATGTCTATACCAAAAGGTTAACAAAATGTTTTCTTAACTTGTGCTACAGGATGTTTTGCATGCTTCTTGTACATGATTTTTTCACATTTATGTGTATACCCATATGTGAAATTTTAAGTCTATGCCAGCCAAAATTAAGAACACGTGCATTTGGTTTGACCTCTCTAGTCAGACCTCAAGGCCTCTCCAACCCATGACGAATTTTTTCATAGGTCAGATCTATGTCAATTTTTGCACGTTCTTTTTTGGTCGACTTAAATCGAGTTATCTGGTCAGAACTCGAACCCGAGGCATAAGATGAGACAAAATATGCATTTGACATTGCTATAAGATTTACTAATGTCATAAGTCTCATAAAACTAAGAGTTGCATTCTATGCAATTAACGCTCATCGCTTACCTCTTGCCCTACTTGTTTACACGTTGGTCAGACCTCCGGTAATAAGTGGGAGGTCAAGTTGGATCTTAGTCTTATTAGTAATTAATTAGGTAGTTAATTATTTTAAGAATTTAATCATCGATAATACTAATTATTTGAACTTTTTCTGATTGTAGATGACTACCTCGGTCGTTAACAATTCGGTTCTCAAGGGTTTCTTCGAGAAACAAAAATTAACTGGACCCAACTTTATTGACTGGTATCGACAACTTAGGATTGTACTATCAGTTGAGGATAAGTTGGATTACCTAGAGCAGCCAGTTCCTCCTGCTCCTGTCCTAGCTCAAGCTGGTCAGCAAGTTGCTCCAGAAGCTCTTGCAGCTCATGCTGCATGGGTTAAAGGATCAAAAGAAATAGCTGGACTCATGCTCATGACCTTGGAACCAGATATCTAACAAAATCTGTAAAACCTTAGTGCCTATGAGATGTTATAGGAGTTAAAAACTTTGTTTCCTCAACAAGCAGAGCAGGAACTTCTTCAGACTGTGAGAGATTTTCACTCTTGCAAACAGGAAGAAGGACAGTCTATAAGCTCTTACGTTCTCAAAATGAAGAGCTATATAGACAATCTGGAGCGCCTAGGCCACCTCGTGTCTCTTAACCTTAGAGTGAGTCTCATTTTGATCTCTCTGGGCAAAGAATTTGACAGTTTTGTGCAAAATTATAATATGCACGGCATAGGGAAGACGGTTAATGAGTTGCATGCCATGTTGAAGCTACATGAGCAAACTCTGACCAAGAAAGATCATGCACTTCATGCAATTCAAGCAGGAAAGGTCCAAAAAAAGAACAATAAGCAAAAGAAACCGCAATTGGCTGCTAGGGGTCAAAATCAAGGTAAGGGAAAGAATAAGCTCACTTATGCTCCCAAGCCCAAGATTCCCTCTCCGCCAAAAAGGGAAAATCCTGCTAAAGACTCAATCTGTTGTCAATACGATGATACAGGTCATTGGTAGAGGAACTGTCAGCGGTATTTAGCCAAGTTGTTGAAGAACAAGAAGCTATCTCAAATAGCTAGCGGTTCAAGTATCTTCACTATAGAACTCTATACTTTTCCTAATAAATCTTGGGTTTATGACACTAGTTGTGGTACTCACATCTGTAATACAACTCAGGGTCTGAGGGGAAGTAGGAAGCTGAAGCTAGGAGCTTTAAGTTTGTACGTGGGCAATGGTCAGCGTGCAGCCGTTGAAGTAATTGGATCTTATCATTTATGTCTCCTGAGTGGATTAGTTATTGTTTTGAACAATTGTCATTATGCTCTCTCTATCACTAGAGGAATCATTTTAGTTTCCCGTTTGTATGATGATGGTTTTGTTAACCGTTTCGTGGATAATGCAATTTCAGTTTCTAGGAATAATTTGGTTTATTTTAGTGTTGTCCCAAGGGTTCACTGAAAAATGTTCTGGTCTTAGAATAGCGTCGAAAAGATAAGTTAAGAAAAAGAAGTTTCCAAATAAACTGCAACGTACCTCTTGAACTTGGCCCGGGTAGTTGATCTATTTTCAGGACTGTTGTGAAGTACATATTCATATTCACTTTCTTCACTTCTTGGTTCGATCAATACGAATAACGCCGTAAAACCAATGATTTACATAGTGATTTGAACACCTGAAACTGACACGTTGGAGGAGGGCAATCCACATTACGGTCGGGACAATTAATTTCTGTGTGGGGTAACATCCATGTTTGTTTATTTAGTGCAATGATTGTCTTATCTCGAAGGGCATATCATTCCTTGACTTAGGCGGTACTTCTTCCTAAGACCTAGACACGCTAATTCTGTCACAATTAGACGCATTCGCATAAAGCAAGCATTTATTGATTATAATATACCTTAGCAGATTAATAATGGTGCTCTTACTTAACCCTAGCTCATGAAGACTTTACCCATTTACTGCTTAACGACTCTTTATTTACTAGTAGTCTACTATCCGAGTCCTTACTAATGGAATAAGATTTGATACCAAGGTCACCTTATGGCTCAACTAAGCTCACTAAACTAAAGGTAAGGATATGTCAATATTTGTGATCCTATGATTCTAGATATATAAATGGCAATATAGAGAGCTATCTCGAACTCTTAGCCTACGCCCAAACAACACCGAAGTTGCAGCGCATTAAATATGTAGGACTAGACCCAGTTGAATGATAGGTCGCATACTTAAGCACGTAAACGAATATAAATTGATAAACATAAACAACAATCAACGATAAATTAAGCAATCAAGATAAACAAACCAAACATTAGATCTTCATAAACGTGGCTGATACCTAAAGGTATTAGTCGATAGTCATTGTAAAAATACACACGGTTTGATATATGAACGATTAAAATAAAGAAATCTCAATCGAACGCGTATTCGGTTGCGCGAAGATTACAAGAGTTTTCCTATCTTAAGGCTCTTTTCTAACCTTCTATGCTCTTCTGATCGTCTCTTGATCGACTTGGTGGTTTAGGGATTCACTTGCATACCTAAAACTGGGTTTTAGATCGTCTATTTATATAGGTTGGTAGTCGGTTCGATACGCCGTATCGGGTGATGTGTGATACGGCGTATTAGGCTTTCTTGGAGTAAGGACCACGTTTTGATATCTTCCAGAATATTCGTGTATAATAATCCTTGGATGCGGCGTATAGAGGTTTCTAGATACGGCGTATTAGTCTTTATGTCTTCGTGGTTTCTTGTGAAGTATAGGCATGGATACGCCATATCTTCTTGACGGATACGGCGTATTGAGGTAAAACTAGTTAATTCTTCTTCGTTGACGTCTTCTATCTCACCATTGAATTCAAGTGACCTCCTCCATTTATAGGGCTTCATTAAGAACTTCTGTGACCAACATAAGCTGTTTGCCTGTAGCAACGTCTATAGTCTCGACACCTTTCAATGCCCATAAAACCTTTAAGTCATCAATCAAAGGCCTCAAGTAAACATCAATGTCCTTGCCCGGAGATTTAGGGCCAGGAATTAACAATGTCAGCATAAAAGAACTCTCTTTCATACATAACCACGGAGGCAGATTGTATGTTGTCAATATCACCGGCCACATGCTGTAAGCCTGACTAAGGTTGCCGAACGGATTAAAACCATCAGCAGCCAACCCTAATCGAACATTTCTTGGTTCTTTTGCAAAATTAGGATACTTGGTGTCAAAGTTCTTCCATGCTCTACCATCAACCGGGTGTTGCATCTTACCGGGCTCCGTACACTTTCCAGTAGCATGCCAAGTCATTTCCTTTGCAGTGTGACTAGACTTGTACAAACGTTGTAGTCTAGGAATGATCGGAAAGTAACGCAACACCTTCTTAGGAACTTTCTTCCCCGGTGTGTTACTGTCTTTCCATCTACTCGTTTTACACACCGGACAGAAATGCAAATCTTTGTTATTGTCGCCCCGAAATAAGAAGCAATCGTTTACACAAGCATGTATCGACTCGTACCCTAACCCGATCGTTTTAAATGTCTTCTTTATTGCATAGTATGACGGTGGGAGCTTGTATCCTTTCGTGGTAGGAAATACATGTTGGAAAAACTCTAGTATTTCATTGAATATAGAATCAGTCAATTTACCTTTAACCTTAAAATAGGTAAACTTTGCCATAAAGTCTAATCGAGTCACATAGTCACAACCGGGGTATAGCTCCTCGTTGGCACTGGCATATAACTCTTCAAACTCGTTACGTTTAGCTTGAGTCGGTTCATTACTTGTCTCACCAATATCTTCTTGAATTGGCTCATTTTGTTCATTATTAGGAGGAATATAGCTAAGATCATTAAGTAACGCTATCATGTCACTCATCTGAGGTTGTCTTGTGTTATCTATTACTGGCGGTAGCGGAGGAAGATCCGGTTCACCGTGGTGAACCCATGTTTTATAACCTGGGTCCCACCCATATCTCGTAATGTGTTTTGGAAGGTTTTTTATGGATACCCACAATACTGTTCGACAAGACTTGCATGGACATTTTATATTCCCGGCACTATTCACTAACGGCTTGCAATCATCGACAAATTTTGTAAGACCAGTATAAAATGCTTTTTCATGACGCTCTAAAAGTGTCCAACTCTTATCAATTACCATAACTGCGTTTTAACGATACAATTAGTTATTATATGCAACTTAATTAAACACATTCAAACGAGGAATATGAGATGTTTTGTTCACCTAGTGCAACTATGGAAGGCAATCCTAACCCACTCTTTGAATGATCCGTCTCATATATGAATGCGTATAACCGATTTACTATTTGAGAAAGTTTCGGCAGCATTTCCCCTCAACTCCCCAAATATGTGATTAAAGACATATTCGTAGGAGTAAAGGAGAAACACTGTCGAAATCGTCTCAAATAGTAAACCAATTATACGCATTCATATCCTAAATGAGACAAAACATTCAAAAAGCAGTCCCAAACAAGGGACTTTCCGAAATTAATTTCTAACAAATTAATTTCGGACGGGTTTTCTATAGGATGATTAAATTCAGACGGGAATTTTCTGAATTTAATCACTAAAATCCTAACACATTCCTAAACGGTACATTCCTAAACGGTTCAATTCACTTCCAACAACAATAATAACCACTATATCCGTATAAACACGAAACATACATAATTTCAATGCAATTCACCTAATAATAACTATAAACTAAAAAAATTTAAACAATAAACATTCCCCGGCGACATGTCCCCCGGGATACCAAAAGGAGAAAAAAAAATAAACATACCTTTTCGGCTGTTGTCGACTCGGCTGTTGACTCGGCTCGGTTGTGGACTCGGCTAGGCTGTGGACTCAGACCGCACTCTTAACTGCAAAAAACATTAACACAATTAAACATCAATTCGTGTGCTCAAAATTCCAATCAAACCATAATCACCACCATTCACCTCAAATCGTTGCAAAAATTAAACACCACCAACAATTAATTAGAGGATTAGAAAGAGAAGTAAAAGAATTATCATTTTGAGGGTAAAGGAAAGAATTATGTTTAGAGGAGGAGGGGGGTTCGTGTGCTCGTGTGCGAGTGTGAGTGGCAGTGGGGAGTGCCGGTGGTGGTTCAGTGGTGATGGGGAGTGCCGGTGGTGGGTTCAGTGGTTGTGGGGAGGTGGTGGTGGTCTGTTAAAATCGCCAAGTTCGTTTTTCTTTTTTTTTTCGTTTTGTGTTATACCTGCTGTGACATAGATCTGGTTTTGATAACAGATAATTCCCGGGCGACATTCCCGGGCGACATGTCGCCCGGGATTATAGATAATTTGTCGTTTAGCTAAAATGGCGCCATAACTAAAATATTGGAGGGCATTTTTCAGCAAATAATAAAAAGGTTTCCCGGGCGACATGTCGCCCGGGATTCATTTTATTATAATTTTAAAATATTTCCCGGGCGACATGTCGCCCGGGATTATAGATAATTTGTCGTTTAGCCAAAATGGCGCCATAACTAAAATATTGGAGGGCATTTTTCAGCAAATAATAAAAAGTTTTCCCGGGCGACATGTCGCCCGGGATTCATTTTAGTATAAATTTAAAATGAATCCCGGGCGACATGTCGCCCGGGAAAGCGTTTATTAAAAAAATACTAAAAGCTGTATAAATTTAATAAATATCTTTCCCGGGCGACATGTCGCCCGGGAAATATATTTATTAAATTTATTTTTAAAGCTTTTAATAATTAATATTTATATACTTATGTTTTTTATAAATAAAATATATATAAATAATAATTTTAAACAAAAATTATATATTTTAGAAAATATATATTCTCCATTATGTTAAGGGTCTTAGAATATATTCTCATATTTTGTGTCGTCGCCCGTTCTAGTTTTTCTTGTAGTGAAATATATAAATTTATAAATATTTTCATATTTTGTGTCGTCTTAAGTCACGTCTTAGAATATATTCTCCATTATGTTAAGGGTCTTAGTCATAGTTTCAAGAAAGGAAAAGGGGGGAGGGGGGGGAGGGTCGGGGGGGGGGGGGCAGACACGCGCTCAGCTCACACTTGATCTTTAAACGATAACGATTTTTAGCTCTTTCATACCTTAAATGTCTGGTATGAAAGAGCTAAAAATCGTTATCGTTTAAAGACAGACATCACACTTGATCTTGAAGCAACAACACTCGCAGATCATCATCGTCGTTGATCACCATCATCATCTCTGGCCACCTTATTTCTCCCTAACGCCGCATAGCACGTACATACTACACGTATTTAAATCTATTTATACGTTCTTAAATACATTTAAGATTAATCAGCCGTATGGAGGGTCAGAGACATGAGCGACATAGCGGCGAAAATATAAGAGGGAACACACAGGTTGTATGTATGTAAACTGTTATAGTAATAACAAAATCACATAACATACATGTGACCTAAACATATGCATTCTGTTTCATGTAATTATCCTTATATCTAATTATGATTTTGTTATATGTTTTCCATTTAATAACATATAACAATTAGTTACTACTTATACAGTACTAAATTTCAATTACTCTTATTATCTACTAACATTAAAATATTGGTTCTCACTACAAGAAAAATAGAACAGGCGACGAGAGTTTGTAAAGGACACCAACGTCTTCGCTAAAGGTCACTAAACGACAAAAATATTTGACCGAAAATTTTGTGATGGTAAACAAGACACGACGTATACATACATAATGCTGAAAATTGATGAAAAAGATTGAATTAGGGTTTAATTTGTCGACGTTTTTTAGTGGCGAAGAGAAAATATGCGATAAAGAAACCTTTTGATAGACATTATATAATTATAAGTTATGTATTTGAACACGAAACCACCTAATTAGTTTCTAACTAAAGGTAATGATGTCGACTTGATTAAACAATAATCAGTTCTAGCTTGTTCATATGTTATCGTTGTACATTAGATGTTCAACGGATGAGTCGATATGTTATCGTGAACATTAGAATCTTTCAACGGAGGAGTCCGAATAAGTTATCGTTTACACTAGACGTTTCAAACGAGGAGTCGACTATGTATCGTTGACACTAGACTTCAACGTAGGAGATCGAAATTTTATCGTTGTACACTAGATGATCAAACGGATGAAGTCCGAAATGTTATCGTTGTACACTAGATGTCAACGGATGAGTCGATTTGTTTATCGTTTGTCCCTAGATGTTCAACGATGAGTCCTTTATATCGTTGCACACTAGATGTTCAACGGATTGAGTCCGATGAGTTTATCGTTGCACACTAGATGTATCGAACGGATGAGTCTGTGTTTTTCGTTGGACACAAGATGTTCAACGTATGAGTCGATGTGTTACGTATGGACACTAGAACTGTTAAACGGATGAGTCGATGTGGTATCGTTGTACATTAGATGTCACGATGAAGTCCGACGTGTTATCGTTGTACACTAGATGTTCAACGGATGAGACGAGTGTTATCGTTGTACACTAATGTTCAACGGAGAGTCGATGTGTTTAAACGTTGTACACTAGATTTTTCAACGGATGATCGATGAGTTTATCGTTGTACACAAGATGTTCAACGGGATGAGTCGATGTGTTATCGTGTACACTAGAGTACAACGGGTGATCGATATGTTTATCGTTGTACACTAGATGTTCGACGGGTGAGTCGATATGTTACGTTTGTACACTAGATGTTCAACGGAATTGATCGATATGTTATCAGTTGAACTCTAATGTTCAGCCACCCCCGGATAGCAGATATGTTTATCGATGTACACTAGATGTTCCAACGGAGAGTCGATAGTGGATATCGTAGTACACAATGTTCAACGGATGAGTCGATATGTTATCGTTGTACATTAGATGTTCAACGGATGAGTCGATATGTTATCGTTGTACATTAGATGTTCAACGGATGAGTCGATATGTTATCGTTGTACACTAGATGTTCAACGGATGAGTCGATATGTTATCGTTGTACACTAGATGTTCAACGGATGAGTCGATATGTTATCGTTGTACATTAGATGTTCAACGGATGAGTCGATATGTTATCGTTGTACACTAGATGTTCAACGGATGAGTCGATATGTTATCGTTGTACATTAGATACTATCACAAAACTCCCGCCAAATACTCCCGCCAAAAACTCCCGCCAAATACTCCCGCCAAAAACTCCCACCCAAAACTCCCGCTAAATACTCCCGCCAAAAACTTACGCCAAAAACTCTTTTATACCATAAAAGCAGATACTATCACAACCACAAACATATCACACACTCTTACTATCGCAACCACAAAAAGATGGTGAAGATGGTGCCACATGAAGCTTTTGCGTGTAGGTGTCAAGAAGGAAATGTAGTCTCCGACACTCGTAATAAACCTGAGAGTTACCGGTAAACTATACAAGCTGTCCAAAATTCAGAAAGTAAACAATCACATGTTTTTTATTTGTGTAATATATAAATTTTCTGGTTAGTTGTTAAAAGAATTAATTTCTTACTATTTAACAGCTCCGAAACATTTTAGATGTGATTTTTTATGGAAAGAGACCCAAAAAAAAAAAAAAAATACTTTCGATGAAATTGTTTAGTTCTACTGGAGCTCTATCGACTCCAGTTACTCTGCAGGACATTCAACACCTATCCAGCTATTCTTCAGGACCCTCAACTCCTCTAAGCTATTCTTCAGGACCGTCAACACCTACAAACTATTCTCTAAGATCTTCAAGAAATGGAGAGTGCTCAAACTGCAAACACTTGCGAGGAAAGATAAGTGTAACTCAGGAAACATGGAAATGCATATGCATCCTGGAACAACACACAGTTCATTCGTTGCACTCTCATCACGATGTTCTCATGAAATGAAAAACTTATTTGGAGTAGTTTTTTCATGGCAATGTAATTCGTATGTTTCGAGTAGTTTATCATTTGCAATTTAATTCGTATGTTTAAGAGTCGTTTGTAAGACGTTTGTGTTACTAGAAGTGGTATTTATACATATTATACCTAAATAAATGTTTTGTTTTTTTGGCACTTGAAAAAGCAAAACATATTTTCTAAATAATATGATTTTTATAATAATATTTATATATTTTATAAGTATCTTTTTAAATGTATATAAAACATATTTTATAAATAATAATGATTTTAAAGGCAAAATTAAAATTTTTGATAAATTACAATATCCCGGGCGACATGTCGCCCGGGAAACCTGAGCGGGAAAAATTGCCGCCAGGATTTCGTGATATTTGAAATTCTAAATACTAATAAAAATTTTCCCGGGCGACATGTCCGCCCGGGAAACATAGTAATTAAAAAATTCTACAGTTTTATAAATATTAAAAAACTGTAAAAATTTTAAAACAATTTTCCCGGGCGACATGTCGCCCGGGAAAATTGTTAAAAAAAACTTTATACACTAACACACATTAATTATCACTAAACACAAATGTTAAATGTGGAAATATTATCCCGGGCGACATGTCTCCCGGGAAAGTCTAGCGGGAAAATTTGCCTCCAAGATTTTCGTTAATTATTTTGGTCAAATCCAAACAAAGAATCCCGGGCGACATGTCGCCCGGAAACTCACACATTACTTTGACTAAAAAAGGACTAACAGAAAAAGTGCCACTTCGGATGAAATTAATATAGTACGATTAGTGTCGACCTTTCACGGGCGACAAATTGTCGCCCGGAACAAGTATTCGATCGCCCGTTCTAGATGTTCTTTGTAGTGCACGATAAGACACTTAGAGTGCGTACTTAACTGGCAGGTACGATCTTCAAATTGTAAACTAAAGGAACTAAAAACACAAACATAGAAATAAATGGTCCCTATCTGTACCGCCATATGGAAGTTGAAAGAGAGTGTCTAGGTTCGTTTCTAAGAGATAAGGAGAAGATAGGAGAGTTGTGATAATGCTTAACTTGTGGTTTCCTAGTATTATCATGATTAGGGTTTAGATGGTATAAATATACCCTCACCCTAAGTCATTTACACGATACCACAACCCTAAAAACTCAGAGAAATAATTCTCCCTCTCATCTACTCAAATCAGCCGATTATATCAAAACCCAATTAGGGTTTATAGATTTTCGTTTCTTCTTTTTCTTGCTGTTTGATTTTCGGTGACCCTATTAAGGGTTTTGCTAGTGTGATTCGATCCCACAGTTGTTCCAGCAAGTGTACAAGCATTAGTTTATAGGTTCTCAGGTGTGACAATCAAGAAGAAACATTTAGGGTTTGATTTGGTGATTTTCGGTTCAGTCAGACGATTTTCGGTTGAACCGAATTTAGTAGTAACCCTAGTATATCTTCCTGATTTTTGGTACAGAACACAAGAGGAGGTTTTGGGACTCAATTCAGGTTATATTGGTATACAATAGTTGTTTGGGTGATACGTGAAGCAAGACTAGCATCTTGGCGTACCTCGTTGACGTGTTGTGTGAGCAACCATAGAGGTTGTAATTTACCCACTAAGTTTTAAAGGTTTAGGTTCTCGTTTGATTCATTCAAATCTTTCACCAAAGGTTAGTTTTCTCATATTATTTGTGTGTTAATTATAGATACTAAACTAGACCCATATCCATTGCGTACTCGTAGTTAAATGGTTAACTAGTTATTAAATCCCAACAGTAGCATCACGAGCCAACTCGTTTGGTGTTTATGGGGTACATACATATTAAACACACTAGGGCTGCATGAGAAAACGTTTATTTATTGTTTTATTAGAAAATTATGGCAACAACATGCAATTCTTGCCATAAAAAATAAATAAATACCTTTAATCTAAACCTAAGTTACTTGTTAATAAGAAGAATATATTTAAATTAAAAGTTAATTAAGCTGCCATGTTATTCTATTCTTTATCTCGGCCTTAAGACTCACCGCAATCTGCTAAGATTGGATGGGCGATCTAGGAACTTTAGCAGAAATCTAGTGAGAGTCTTTGGTTCTCCGTTTAGGGAAGAACTCTTTGGAGAACTCGAAGCATATATGATTACTGCATTCCATATAATATCTGTCTTCACTTCTACACCATCTTCTGCTGTTTTAATGCTTATATGTAAATGCCATGTGATTGCTCCAATATTTGCAAATTGACTTAGAAAACTCTAAAATTGACTAATACTTAAAGAGAAGATTTGTTTTAAACAAGTCTGAATTAAAACACATTAGCGCAAATACTTTCATGTGACCAATTATGTGTATTTGTAACTGAGGTTTTGACAAATTTAAATACCGACATTAAACTATAAAATTTGATTTCTTGTGTAATTTTAGTTTTTATATGCTTTTATCAAATGATGAATCACTACTGCCCCATGGCTTAATTGACCATGGCTTTAGTGAACTTCTAGGGTTAAATTAATCTTTTATCTTCTCCTAGCCCCCTCATGCTTCGTCAGTATGAGGAATTATTGGAAGAACACTTAGTGGTCCCCTCGGAACACATTCAGACTAAGTACAATATAGGGTTTGATCAATTTGTAATGCTTCTCGCGATATTGGCAAATATAAAACTAATGTTAACAAAGCGTTTTTCTTAACATTAATACATCATTAGTCAATTGGAAGTTCGACTCACCCATTATGGACAAACTATAATAGAAGTATAAGGCGGCTTGCTCAGGCTTCCCAAAAGAAGTCAGGTTTTTAATATGTTTCGCGCTGACCTGTTTCTCCGCTTCTTTGTGCGTCCAAAATGGAGCTACTGAGAACATTTGACAAAATGATGTCTATACCAAAAGGTTAACAAAATGTTTTCTTAACTTGTGCTACAAGGAGTGTGCATGCTTCCTTGACATGATTTTTTCACATTTATGTGTATACCCATATGTGAAATTTTAAGTCTATGCCAGCCAAAATTAAGAACACGTGCATTTGGTTTGACCTCTCTGGTCAGACCTCAAGGCCTCTCCAACCTACGGCGAATTATTTCATAGGTCAGATCTATGTCAATTTTCGCACGTTCTTTTTTGGTCGACTTAAATCGAGTTACCTAGTCTGACCTCGGACCCGAGGCATAAGATGAGACAAAATATGCACTTGACATTACTATAAGAGTTACTAATGTCATAAATCTCATAAAACTAAGAGTTGCATTCTATGCAATTAACGCTCATCGCTTACCTCTTGCCCTACTTGTTTACACGTTGGTCAGACCTCCGGTAATAAGTGGGAGGTCAAGTTGGATCTTAGTCTTATTAGTAATTAATTAGGTAGTTAATTCTTTTAAGAATTTAATCATCGATAATACTAATTATTTGAACTTTTTCTGATTGTAGATGACTACCTCGGTCGTTAACAATTCGGTTTTCAGGGGTTTCTTCGAGAAACAAAAATTAACTGGACCCAACTTTATTGACTGGTACCGACAACTTAGGATTGTACTATCAGTTGAGGATAAGTTGGATTACCTAGAGCAGCCAATTCCTCCTGCTCCTGTCCCAGCTCAAGCTGGTCAGCAAGTTGCTCAAAAAAAAAAAAAAAAAAAAAAAAAAAAAAAAAAAAAAAAAAAAAAACAAAAAAAAAAAAAAAGAAGCTCTTGTCAGCTCATGCTGCATGGTAAAGATCAAAAGAAATAGTTTGGACCATGCACATAACCTTGAACCAAGATATCTAACGAAATTTGTAAACCTTAGTGCCTATGAGATGTTACAGGAGTTAAAAACTCTGTTTGCTCAACAAGCAGAGCAGGAACTTCTTCAGACTGTGAGAGACTTTCACTCTTGCAAACAGGAAGAAGGACAGTCTGTAAGCTCTTACGTTCTCAAAATGAAGAGCTATATAGACAATCTGGAGCGCCTAGGCCACCCCGTGTCTCTTAACCTTGGAGTGAGTCTCATTTTGATCTCTCTGCGCAAGGAATTTGACAGTTTTGTGCAAAATTATAATATGCACGGCATGGGGAAGACGGTTAATGAGTTGCATGCCATGCTGAAGCTACATGAGCAAACTCTGACCAAGAAAGATCATGCACTTCATGCAATTCGAGCAGGAAAGGTCCAGAAAAAGAACAACAAGCAAAAGAAACCGCAATTACCTGCTAGGGGTCAAAATCAAGGGAAGGGAAAGAATAAGCTCACTTATGCTCCCAAGCCCAAGATTCCCCCTCCACCAAAAAGGGAAAATCCTGCTAAGGACTCAATCTGTTATCAATGCGGTGATACAGGTCATTGGTAGAGGAACTGTCCTCGGTATTTAGCCAAGTTGCTAAAGAATAAGAAGTTATCTCAAAGAGCTAGCGGTTCAGGTATCTTCACTATAGAACTCTATACTTTTCCTAATAAATCTTGGGTTTATGACACTGGTTGTGGTACTCACATCTGTAATACAACTCAGGGTCTCAGGGGAAGTAGGAAGCTGAAGCTAGGAGCTTTAAGTTTGTACGTGGGCAATGGTCAGCGTGCAGCCGTTGAAGCAATTGGATCTTATCATTTATGTCTCCCGAGTGGATTAGTTATTGTTTTGAACAATTGTCATTATGCTCCCTCTATCACTAGAGGAATCATTTTAGTTTCCCGTTTGTATGATGATGGTTTTGTTAACCGTTTCGTGGATAATGCAATTTCAGTTTCTAGGAATAATATGGTTTATTTTAGTGATGTCCCAAGGGATGGTATTTTTGAAATTGATTTGTATAATTCTAATACAAATGATAGTTCTATGTATGTTGTAAGCAATAAAAGAGCCAAGTTAAACTTGGACTCTGCTCTCTTGTGGCACTTTCGTCTTGGACACATAAGCAAGAAACGCATTGAGAAGTTGCAACATGATGGACTTCTTAATTCAACTGACCTTAGGGCTTTTGAAAAATGCATCTGTTGTATGTCTGGAAAGATGGCACGAAAACCTTACACACATCAAGTGGAAAGGGCCAAAGATCTACTTGGACTAATACACACCGATGTATGGCCCATTTAGATCCGTGTCAAGACAAGGAGCTAGCTACTTCGTCACTTTTACTGACAACTTTAGTCATTATGGTTATGTTTACTTGTTAAAGCATAAACATGAAGTGTTTGAAACTTTCAAAGTGTTTCAAAAGGAAGTAGAAAATCAACTCAGAAAGACCATAAAATCGCTACGTTCTGATCGCGGGGGCGAGTATATGAGTCAAGAGTTTTTGGATCATCTAAAGGAGCATGGGATAATCGCCCATCGTACTCCTCCTTACACGCCACAACATAATGGAGTGTCGGAGAGGAGAAATAGAACCCTACTAGATATGGTTCGCTCTATGATGAGTCAAACAACTCTTCCAAAGTCCTTGGGATTTATGCCCATGGACTGCTGCACGCATCACAACATGGGTTTCCAACTAAGAAGGTTGAAAAAGACACCCTACGAAGTATGGCAATGGGCAAGCCCCTAAGCTGTTTACTTAAAGTCAGGGTTTTGAGGCACGGTGTTAAGCAGATACTCCTTACCACCATGACAAGTTAGAGCCCAGATCTATTAAGTGTAACTTTGTAGGATACCTAAAGGAAACAATGGTGTTAATACAAATAATGCTCAAAACGTTATTTATATTTTTCGACCTCTCAACGTTTTGATAATAACAAAATATAAAAACGTTTACAATAAAAATAAACGTTTACAAATTATTAAATGTAAAATTTCATTTCTAAGATTAGTGATCACTTAAGGTATGGACAAACAATATAATTAAGCATGATTAGTGATCAAGAAAATATTTTTCTCTTAATCCTCACTTTTAATTCTACAAAAGTATTTTCTCAAAAATACATTTACAAAATATTTTCTAATTAAAATAAAAAGTTTTATTAAAAACTTAAAATTTGAAATTCAAATTTGAAAGTCAAATTTTCCCCCCAAAACGGAAGCTTCTACACCAGATACAACCTTCCCCACAAAAAGACAAAAAAGGGAGCGGAGTCTAGGACGACCCCCCTGAAAGGCCTGCGGCCCACTTATATCCGTTGGAATTCCCTACCTATAAATACTGGCCCATTCCCAGCAGAAAAATGATTCCTCTTTGCACGAAATTTTTTAGTCTTTTCTTTCTCTCTCTAAACCTTCTTTCTCTCACTAAAACTCTTGATCACTAACATACTTAGATCTTGTTTCAAGTGATCTAATCTCTTCTTCTCATCTCTTCCCTCTCATTCAAGTGCAAGAAGAAGAAGCACTCTTATCTCAAGAAGCGAAGTGTTAATTAGTGATCTCTCCTCTTTTCTTCTAAGTACCAAACCTCTATTGTATTTATCTTGTGTAGTTGTGTGATTCGGATATTGTGTAAATCCGATAGTGTAGATCTTGTGAGTGGGTATATCTTGTGAAGTGGTAGATTGGTTCTAGCTAAGATTAGGACTCGACATTTAGCTTAGTACGAAAAACTACGTAAAGCGACGTGTAAACGTTTTCTTCGCCTAAAGGGAGCTTTGTTGACTTAGTGATCTCGATCGGAACTCGGGGAGTGGAGTAGGGCGAAGAGGTGCTTCGTAGCCGAACCACTATAAAATCTTGGTGTCTTGGTTTGGTTGTTTCTTTCCTTATCTCTTTACATTATTATTGTTGTTATCGTGCTTTAGTTTAGATAGTTATTGCTTGTTCATATTGTGATTTGATTAAACATATAACTCGGATCTATACATTTTTGAAAGTAAACTTTTAAAACGCAAACGAACTTGTAAACTATTCAACCCTCCCCCCTTCTAGTTTCTACAATTGGTATCACAAGCCAGGTCACTCAAGATTTTTAAAATATACTGTATTTTAAAGCTTGGATCGATCTATGAATTTCGACAAATATCTAGAAGGGAAATCCATGCAAAGACCACCACTTTTTGAAAGTGACAGTTTTATTTATTGGAAAAATAGATTCGAGACATATGTTAAATAAAAAGATCTAGATCTTTGGCATGTTATTACTAATGGTGATTTTCAACCCATTATTCAAAATCCGGAAACCAAAGTTGATGAGGTTGTCCCTTTTGAAAAACAAACCGATGATCTTAAAAGAAGGCTTGCGAAAAATAATAAAGCCACAATGGTTATTTACAATGCTTTGCCAAGAAAAGAATATGAAAGAATTTTTATGTGTAATACGACAAAAGATATTTGGAAAACTTTGTTAATCACCCATCAAGGTAATAATCAAGTCAAAGATAATAAGATCGACCTTTTGGTTCAACAATATGAACAATTCGTCATTTCCGAAGACAAATCTATAGATAGTTCTTTTGCTAGATTTAATACTATTATTACTAGTCTTAAAGCTGACGATGAAGGTTATTCTAGTAAGAACTACATAAGGAAGTTTCTTAGGGCTCTACATCCTAAATGTAGAGCAAAGGTCACGGCGATTGAAGAGTCGAAAGACTTAACGTCACTATCTCTTGATGAACTTATCGGGAACCTCAAAGTTCACGAAATGATTATCAAGAAAGATTCTGAAATAGTCAAAGCAAAAGTTGAAAGGAAATCTCTTGCTTTAAAGGCTAAGAAAGAATTTAGTGATGAAGAGTGTTCGACTTCTGATAGTGAAGACGAAGAGTACGCCATGGCGGTAAGAGACTTCAAGAAGTTCTTTATAAGAAGTGGTAGATTTGTTAGACAACCAAGGAAGGATAAAAAGACCTTTCAAAGAAGCCGAGACGACAAAAACGACAAGAGTGAAAGGAATTGCTTTAGATGCGGAGATCCAAATCATCTTATTGGAGAATGTCTAAAGCCACCGAGAGACAAGAAACAAAGAGCATTCGTTGAAGGTTCTTGGAGTGATAGCGGTGAAGAAGATGATGAAAAGATCCAAGATGAAGCATGTCTAGTAGCTCAAGCACCAAATGAGGTATGTTCTAAATCCTCTTACTTTAGTGATGAAAACTCATCACTAGATGATTTAGCTTTAGATAATGAATATGATAAACTATGCAAAATGAGTTTAAAAATAATCACTAAAAACAAAAGACTAAAAGCAACTAGAAATAGCTTAGAAAAGGAAATTAGAGAATTAAAATATAAATTGTCCACACTCGAGAAAACAAAGGAGTTGATCTCGAATGCACAATTTTCCAATCACTCAAAATTGAGAACGGAAAACTTAAAGAAGAAGCTCTTAAACTAACCAAGTTTGAAAAGATCACACGTTGCTTAAATGAAATGTTAAGTAATCAAAAACCCCCCGGTAATAAATTAGGTTTAGGGTTTAATTCATTTGAAGCATCATCTAGTGGAACTAAGGAAATAAAATTTGTGAAAGCTTAGAAAAAGGCGTCCTCTTATGGAGGTCCCATAAATATAGGCGGCCCCCAAAGTTCTCAGGCGGCCCCCAAAGCAATTATGGGACCGCCACCAGTAGCTACGCCTGGATCTGAGAAAAGTGTGTCTTTTCAAAAATATATTTTGGGTCCTAGACCAAAACACATAATTGTAAACAACGTCAAACTTTCCATTGCTAGTGATAATGTAGTTAAACAATTTTACAAACCATTGTCAAAACCCAGAGTTGGATTTTCAAAACCAAACTTTAGATCAAAAAATCCACCACCTAGAAGAGTCAATACAATTATCCTCATGCTAAAACACCGCAACCAAAAAGGTACATTGGTCGACAAAACCAACCTCATGGCTTTCTCGTAACTTGGAATAACTTCCCCCGTCAAAGTTATATACCATAGGAATTTTGTCTTCCATTTCCACATCCCAACCAATTGCATCACATGCAAGGGATGTTTAGCACTAACAACTTTGGACCCATGAGATATTAGGGACCAAATGTTTGAGTTATTGTCTTATATAAATAGATATTCCTTGGAGTCGACTTGGAACCCGACAAATGGATTAAAGATAGCGGATGCTCTAGACATATGACGGGTAACCGAAAGCTCTTCTCCACGTACAAGGCATACAATGGAGGTAATGTCATTTTTGGTAGTAATCTTCGCGGTAACATCATTGGCAAAAGTATGATTTCTAATGACTCTCTCAATATAAATAATGTAGAACATGTTGATAACTTAGGATTTAACTTGCTAAGTATAGGACAAATATGTAATAATAAGTGTAGAGTAACTTTCTCTGAACATGATAGTGAAATCACTAAGGACGGTAAAGTAATAGGTAGAGGTATTAGAAAGAAAGCTTATTTAGTAATGAAATTAGGAAATAACCAAATGACAAAATGGTCTTGCAACGATTGATGAAAATTCCACATTGTGGCATAGGAGATTAGGTCAAGCTAATATGCGTCTCATTCAATCATTAGCATCTAAGGAACTAGTTAGAAACTTACCTAAGCTTAAGTTTGATCAATATTTTTGTGATGCTTGCAAATATCGAAAACAAGCTCACGCTAAGTCACAAAGCTAAGAATTTAGTCTTAAACGACTAGATGCTAGAAACCATCCACATGGATATTTTCGGCGCATCTGCCGTACGAAAATTATAGAGGAAACCGCTACACCTTAGCCATAGTAGATGACTACTCTAGGTATACTTGAAATAGATTTTCTTAAGGATAAAACCAAAGCCTTCGATCAATTTGAAATATTTACTAAGAAAATCCAAAACCAATTAGGATGTACAATAGTGTCAATAACAACCGACCATGGTAGAGAATTTGATAATGAGGTGCAATTTGGAGAGTTTTGTAATGCCAATGGTATTACACATAACTTCTCGGCTCCACGCACTCCTCAATCAAATGGCGTGATTGAAAGAAAAAATAGGACACTTCAAGAAATGAGTAGGACTATGTTGAATGAGCAATCATTACCACAAAAGTTTTGGTGTAACGCCGCAGATACTTCAACATATATACTTAACCGAATCCTAATTAGAGCCATTTTAGAAAAAAACACCTTATGAACTCTTGAGAGGTAGGAAACCTACTCTTGACTATTTTAGAGTGTTTGGAAGCAAGTGCTTCATTTTAAACACCAAAGACTACCTTACCAAGTTTGACCCAAAGTCATACGAAGGTGTCTTTTTAGGTTACTCCCAAAATAGTAAAGCCTATATCATCCTTAATAAACACACTAGGAAAATCAAAGAATCACTCAACGTGACATTCGATGAAACTCCTCCACCATCTAAGACATCACCCTTGGTGGATGATGACTTAGATGAAGAAGAAGCAATTAAGGTTACCGAAAAGAAAAACTTAGAAAAAGACATTGAGGATGAAACTTTAGAGATTGACAAAATAGTCAATATTAAGGAATCTAGGAACCATCCATTAGAAAATGTCATAGGAAACCTTAACCAAAGAACCCTTAGGTCACAAGCCCAAAACCAAAGTAACTTCTTTTGTTTTATATCAACTATAGAACCTAAGAACGTAAATGAAGCTTTAGCGGATGATAGTTAGATAGTCGCTATGCAAGAAGAATTAAATCAATTCGTTGTTTTTTTTTTTTAACGAACGTTTGGGAGTTAGTTCCACAACCTAGGAATATGACAATCATAGGAACTAAGTGGGTGTTTAGAAATAAGTTAGACGAGAACGGTGTTGTTTCTCAAAATAAGGCTAGGTTAGTTGCTCAAGGCTATAATCAACAAGAGGGCATCGATTATGATGAAACTTATGCCCCAGTTGCTAGACTTGCATCAATTAGGATACTATTAGCTTATGCTTGTGCCTTAGATTTTAAACTATTCCAAATGGATGTAAAAAGTGCATTCCTAAACGGTTTGATCAATGAGGAGGTATACGTGGAACAACCTCAGGGATTCATTGATTTTGAAAAACCGGATCATGTTTATAAACTAAAGAAAGCTTTATATGGTCTTAAACAAGCACTCAAAGCTTGGTATGATAGATTAAAAGCTTTCCTTATTAAACATGAATATAAAATAGGAATGGTAGATAACACTCTTTTTACTAAGAAGAAAAGTTCAAATCTCATCATCGTTCAAATATATGTCGATGACATTATATTCGGCTCGACTTATCAAGACATGTGTGATGAATTTGCCAAAATCATGCATGACGAGTTCGAGATGAGCATGATGGGTGAGCTTAACTTCTTCCTTGGATTACAAATAAAACAAATAAAAAATGGTATCTTCTTTAATCAATCTAAATATATTAAATAAATGCTTAAGAAATTTGGTTTAGAAGATTCTAAACCAATGAAAACCTCCATGCCCTTTGATACTAAACTCACGAAAGACGAAGAGTGTGAGTCGGTAGATAGTACCAAGTATCGAGGAATGATAGGTAGTTTATTATACCGAACGACAAGTAGGACCGATATCATGTTTAGTGTCTGCCTTTGTGCCTGATGACATCAAATAACGTCTATTTGATAACATCATTTATCCCATGATATTGACCCATTTTATACAATGATTGCAAAGAGTTGTTACTTAATTATTTATATTTGAAAATATCAGTAATTATGGAGTAATTGGTGAAAGATAGCAAAAGGCGCGCATTCTAGAGCTTAATTAAAGATATTTTGAAGATTACTATTCTGAAGACCAATACGCCGTATCCATCAAGGAAGATACGTCGTATCCATTCCTGCATTCACCAAAGACCACATAGGATTAAAGCTTAATACATCGTATCCAGAAAGACTTAATACGCCGTATTCAAGAAATAGTATGTGAATATTCTGGAAGATATCAAGCGTGGTCCCTACTCCAAGAAACCCCCAATACGCCGAATCCAATCCTTGGATGTGCAACATTCTCGTACCAAACACATCGAAATACGTCACCACTTTCTTCATGATAATGTCCAGAAATATCATATCTCAATCAAAAAAGTGCCGTCCGTCGACAACATCGCCGACATCCTTACTAAACCCTTTAAACGTGAATCGTTTAACTATCTACGTCTTGGTTTAGGAATGATGGAACACATTCCATAAATCTTATGAGTCCGCTTCTCCTTCTTTTAATTTCGATTCTAGTCCGTGTTCCATTCCGTGTCATGACAACTTAAATACTTCATTCAAAGTACTTTAAGCATTTTTAATTCGCGAAATGCAAATTAAAGCGTCACTCCTCCTCATAAAATTTTCATCAAAAACTAAGTCCAAAACCCCCCGCTGAGGGAAGCCCCATACCCTAGGCGGCCCCAATATATTTTAGGACCACCAGGTGGTATGGGACCATCACCAGCAGGACACCGTATTAAACACTTAGTTAAAAAATTTCAAAACACAAAACCAAACACACCCGCTTAATACTGCTTGCAAGTGGACGAACACGAACTAAAAACAACCCAAACAACTCAAATTCAACCATTAAAACTCTAATGAAGTATCAAATTAACACCTATAATCATCACAACCATCTTAAAGATCTCAAATGAAAATATTAACATCAATACAATCAAAAAAATACTATGTATCATGAATAATATACAAAAAATTGAAATTGTGGATTTTTTTTCTTTCAATTTTGTACAATTAAGACTACTAGGATACAATGTACAACTAATATGCTTCCCGTAGACATATGATTTGCATACATTAGTGAGTTTAACGAAAAATTGATTTTGAACCAAAACCCCAATTTTATTTCCAAATCACTCACGTTAGGAACAAAATAAAATTATTGTTATGCTCTGTCAATACAATCTAAAAACGTTTTCAAACACATGCATAATGATCTCATGAACAAATTTTGAGATACATAATTCATATGTATTTTTCGACTTGTTTGGATGAGCAAAATCAAATTAAAAAGTGTTTGGGTTAACTCTTAGGTTTTTATTTCTAGGTCGAGTTAATCGTTACTCCACATTTGTAATATATAAGACACATTAGACAGTTGTCTAACGGATGTTGGGAATTATGAATAATTCTTACTAAAATACTACTATTGACGATAGGTGGACAAAGGAATGTGTCAAGAAAAACACAAATACCCTAAAACTTATATTCCCCCAACTCAAAATAAATCCTACCTTGCTAATCACAAAAATTCCTCTCAAAAATCATCATTCGTAAAAATATCTTGTCGACCTATTCATGAAGGAAGAATCACTGACAAAACATTTGATTACAATGGTAAATTAGAAAAGAATCTGAACAAAATCGGATTTCAAACACTTCTTCACTTAAGAGGAAACTTTTATCCAAAATTCATATACGAATTTTACCAAACATTTGAACTAACTCTCGTAGATGATCTTTGGATTATATTGTTTGAAATAAATGGAAGGAAAATTGGTGCTTCATTTCAGGATTTTAAAACACTTCTCAATATTCCATTTGAAGGACATTGCTTCTATAACAATGAATGGTCTCTAAAATCTATCAACGAACACAACAACACTCCAACAAAACATCCTCTCTATACCAAACTAACCCATCCAACCTCAACCATATACAATATAACTAAGAAACGTCTTAATGATTTCAAATTTGCATTGGAGCATCCATGCAATCTCTTCATTGAAGAAATTTGTCCTTATCTCAAAACAGCACATTCTCTCATTCGTGAGAACATCATATGTACCGTTGATATTGACAAAAATATAGTGTCGGCGTGTGAAGCCTATATGCTATTTTGCATTACTTCCCATACACCCTTTAACATCTCTCATTTCATCCTAAATCGAATTAAAGACTTCAACATCGATCCAATGGCATCCTACCATACGGACTCTTGTTGTCAAACTTTCTTGACAAACTAACCAAATTTTCTCCAAATAATCATAATATCATCTCCTATCCAACATCAATGAGCCCCTTACATAATTCTTCAACCAATGAAAATCCAAGAGATGCTCCATGTGCGCATCATAATCATCACGTGTAAACGTGACGCGAGAACATAACATGATTACTTGTTAGGACTTTCCTGCTAGTAGAATTAAACTAGATATTATTATTATAACATATTCTAGTACACGCTCAACTTCTTTAATCATTATTCACGCCTTTTGTATGACATTATGCATGACTATTTCTTAATTAATATGCCTATATGTGCTTCTCTAATAGAATTTAGGATAGTTAGTGTTGTGAACTTGATCATTAAATCTTAGATGATTCATGATGAAATAGGTTTGACTGAAAAAGGGGAAATTTAGGTAACTTTTTATAAGACTTACAACAAAATCAGGAAAACTGGGAAACTTCCTGTCTTCAGAATACGTCCCCCATAAATAAGGGGCGGCCCCTAAATATATTTGGGACCGCCATTAGAAGAAATGGAAATTTTACCGTGATTCCTAATTTTCTGTGCAGTTGACTACTCTTTCTTAGACCCAGCTAAACCTTCTGCATTTTGCTAAACCACTTTTGGAATATAAAGTTTCAACTCTCATGCTTTTCCACTTTAATCCTTTACTCCCTAATTAAATAAGTCATCCTCCCCACTTCCATTATCATCTTCATCTTCCTCAAACCATTCTACCATGAACTCCACCAATGCTTCTTCCTCTAAACCTTCCAAGAAAATCAAACTAACCATAATCCCTCCTAGACAACTATTTGTCAACATCTCTAGTGATGAAGATGCCACCACCACACCTTCTCCCATAACAACTTCCTCATCCCTGTTTCCTCCAAATGCACCATCCAAAACTCCATCAACCAATGACACCTCAACAAGTCAAGAAGATACACCTTCTTCCTTTCAATCAAAACTTCAAATTTCACCACCATCCTCTAATGAACCAACTTCTCCTCAACCTTCAAACCCTTTGCTTGAGAACATCTTGGATGTTCCTCCTAGACCTTCAAACCCTCAATCAATTCAAAGTCATCCTTCTTTAGATATCACTCTCTCACTATCACCTTTTGAAAATCTTGAACCACCATTACCACCATCTCCACCACAACCTCAACCACCTATCATAGGCCATCCTCTTTTCTACAACTATCATGACTATCATGGGTCAACTTGCATATATTGTTCTCATAAACGAAATCTTTTCTTAACCTTAAGAGATGAGATGAATATCATGTTTGCTTATCTTAAATACCTTCTCACTACCGCAATCACCTCTCACTTTCCACCACCACCTTGAAATGTTCTCAAAAATCTCATAAATGTGTCACCCAAAATCTTTTGCTAAAAAGGTCACCCCTAATGAAATCATGAATCATCTAAGACTTATTTTCTTTGTACGTCTAGATTGTAGTGTAACCTATGGATTAATATTTTCTTGCTTATTTTAGCTCTATTGCATGTTGTATTAGCTAATTAATCATGTCTACTTTTGTATGAGTTTCTTATTTATGGAATGAAACTCCTTATGGGTGACTTAATCTCCAACTATGTTTAAGAGATATTTGTCTTGCACTTGTACCTCTAACCTTGTTTTGTAGCTAACAATTTTTGTAAGATCGATCCGTTGGTGCCCCAAACGAGGGGGAGCTCACATCAAGGGGGAGTCTTGATATCATCGATTTCCTTCTCACCTCTACAATTCGACGATCTTCCTTTTTGAGTTCGACAAAAAGGGGAGAAATGGAACAAAACTCATTAATAATTTAACACCTTTAATTTTATTTAAAATGAGTTTATATTTTGTCATCATAAAAAAGGGAGAGATTGTTAATACAAATAATGTCTAAAAATGTTATTTATATTTTTTGACCTCTCATTGTTTTGATAATAACAAAATGTAAAAACGTTTACGATAAAAATAAATGTTCACAAATTATTAAGTGTGAAATTTCATTTCTAAGATTAGTGTTCACTTAAGGTATGGATAAACAAAATCATTAAGCATGATTAGTGATTAAGAAAATATTTTTCTCTTAAACCTCACTTTTAATTCTACAAAAGTATTTTCTCAAAAATACATTTACAAAATATTTTCTAATTAAAAGAAAAGTTTTATTAAAAACTTAAAATTTGAATTTCAAAATTTCCCCCCAAAACGAAAAGTTCCATAGCAGATACAACCTTCCTTACAAAAAGATAAAAACATGAGCGTAGTCTACTGGGCGACCCCCTTATAGGCCTGGCGGCCCCCAGATATATCTGGGACCGCCGGGACCACCCCCGGTGACCGTTGGAATCTCCTGGCTATAAATACTGCTCTATTGTTGGCAAAAAATTAGACCTCTTTGCACGAATTTTCTCACACTTATTTTTCTCTCTAAAAACCTTCTTTCTCTTACTAAATATCTCGATCACTAACATCTCTTGATTTTCTTTCAAGTGATCTGTTAACATAAGATTCACCCTTAGAACACGGATCCGGAGGCTTGGTAAAATGAAAGAGGAATTTATTCATTACAGAGAGAAAAGGGAAATGAGATGGGAAGAGTGTGTGTGTTAGTTGAAAGAAAAAAAAGAGAAAAACACACACACACACACTTTACAATGTGAGCTCCTACCCCTCCATGGAAGTATGGAGGGAGTATTTATAGTCCCGATATCGACTAGCTAAACTAACCCGACCCGACTATAAATGATAAATGTAATTCCGGATTAGTCACCATATTTTAGGGCTAACAATCTTCCCCCAATATGTGGACTTACGGAATTACTTACAATGTTCCTAACAAGTACAAATAACAACGTAATATAGTCTTCCAAAGCGCTTCCACAGCTGAAGTTGTCTTCTGAGTTCTCCTCGTCTTAAAACTTGTATTCCAGCCTGGATCTTCATTGTCTTTACTTGTTCTTGAACCATTGTAGTATGCATGAGTTGGATTAACTTCCCCCCAATCCATGCAGCATGTCTTGAAAAGCTTTCTTCATAGACTCCTTTTTGGCGAAGTTTATGAATTGGCTTCCCCCCAAATCAACATCCCTATCTTAAGCTATAAGATTCACCCTTAGAACACGGATCCGGAGGCTTGGTAAAATGAAAGAGGAATTTATTCATTATAGAGAGAAAAGGGAAATGAGATGGGAAGAGTGTGTGTGTTAGTTGAAAGAAAAAAAAGAGAAAAACACACACACATTTTTTACAAAAGTGAGCTTCACCCCTCTATGGAAGTATGGGGGGGGGGTATTTATAGTCCCGAGCTTTACTAGCTAAACTAACCCGACACGACTATAAATGATAAATGTAATTCCAGATAAGTCACCATATTTTAGGGCTAACATGATCTAATCTTATCTTCTTCATATCATCTCTCTTCTCTATCAAGTGCAAGAGAAGAACACTCGTATTCTCTAAGAAACGAAGTGTTGATTAGTGATCTCTCCTCTCTTCTTCTAAGTTCCAAATATCTATTGTATTTATCTTGTGTATTTGTGTGATTCGGATTGTGTGTAGATCCGATTGTGTAGATCTTGTGATTGTATATATCTTGTGAAGTGGTAGATTGGTTCTAGCTAAGATTAGGACTCAACATTTAGCTTAGTGTTGGAAAATAATGTAAGCGACGTGTAAACGGTTTTCTCCGCCTAAAGGGAGCTTGTTGACATAGTGAAATCTCGAGTAAGATACTCGAGGAGTAAAGTAGGGCGAAGCGGAGCTTCGTAGCCGAACCACTATAAAATCTTGGCATCTTGGTTTGATTGTTCCTTTCCTTATCTCTTTACATATTATTGTCATTGTTATTTAGGCTTAGTTTAGATAGTTATTGTTTGTTCATATTGTTGGTTGATTAAACATACAACTCGAATCTAAACATTTTTGAAAACAAACTTCTAAAATGAAAATGAACCTGTAAACTATTCAACCCCCCCTATAGTTTCCATAAAATTCCCACGTTAAGATTGTTACCCATGAAGTTGCGTATGCAATGACATAGAAAACTTTAAAAAAGATGATGACTGACAAGTACTGCCCAAGGGGCGAGATTAAGAAGCTTGAGATTGAGATGTGGAATCTGAAGGTTAAAGGTACCGATGTGGTAGGCTATACCCAACGTTTTCAGGAGTTGGCACTAATGTGTTCGAGGATGTTCCCTGAAGAATCAGATTGAATTAAGAAGTATGTCGGTGGTTTTCCCGACATGATCCATGGCAGTGTGATGACATCTAAGCCTAAGACAATGCAAGATGCAATTGAATTTGCAACTGAACTGATGGACAAAAAGACCAGCACTCTTGCTAAACGACAAGCTGAGAACAAGAGGAAACTAGATAACAACAACCAAGCTCAACAACAACCTCCCAAGAAGCAAGGTGTGGCTATAGCCTATACCGTTGGGCCTGGTGAAAGGAAGGAGTATGCTGGAACTCTACCGTTGTGCAGCAAGTGCAAGTTTCATCACAATGGCCAGTGCATTGTAAAGTGCACAAACTGCAAGAGAGTTGGTCACTTGACCCAAGACTGTAGGAGTCTTGCTGCTACTAACAATCAGAGAAATCTCACTTGCTATAAATGTGGGAATTAAAGGCATTACATGAGTGATTGCCCAGAGTTAAAGAACCAAAACCATGGAAACCAAGCTGGAGGTACTAGATTACGGGGAATGGTGCATGCTTTAGGAGGAGTGATTCTTAAACTTAATTATACTTATATATATAACTTAATATACATATATATATAATATAATATTATATTATAATATATCATAACATATATATATATATATATATATATATATATATATATATATATATATATATATAATTAAAGTTAAAATATCAAATAATAAGAGAGAGAGTAAGTATTCCGTAAGGCTTCTAGAAGATTACTTTTATCCAAAGTAAAATCCAAAACTTTCCTGAGTCGTATCTTGACGAGGCGTGAATTGAAAATCGAGGTTAAGTTCGTGATCGCGTGTTTGAATAATCAAGATTTTTGATTTGGATTTTATTTCTACTAATGAAATGTAAAAACAAGTAAATGCAAGCAAAACAAATGAAAGCAATTAAGATTAAAACACGAAAACGATAACGGGATTCAAAACCCGAGCCTTAAAAACCTAAATCCTAAAATTTTAACCCTACAAAAGCAAATTTAATTTTTAAAGGTCCTAAATGATAAAAGAAAATTTAAAAAAAAAGAATTATATTTTTTTGACTTTTATTTTATTTATTATGAATTAAAATATGATTTAATCTAAAAAAATTAATTAAAAATACTAAATTAATTTATAAAAATCTAAAAAAAATCACAAAAAGTACTTTGAACTATGCTAATCTTAAGAAAAATAAATTGGTTCAAACAGCTTATTAAAATAAGCTGTTAATAAGCTAAAAGGGCTATAAAGGTTAAATGGCTAAAAAGGTGATAAAAGAAAAGTTTTGTGAAGCAATAAACGAAAAAGTCCCAAGGGCAGATGGTTGAGGGAGTGTGTGTTAAGGTGTATGCTATGAGAAAGGGGGAGGTCACAGGTTCGAACCCTGTGGCTTTCCTTTTTAATAAAACTTTTTTTTTCTTTTTAAAAAGCTAAAGTATAAGCAAATATAACAAACTTTAAAAAAGATTTTTTTTACAAAACTTAAAGATAATCTAGAAATAAGCTAACTTAAGTGACAATTTAGACTTTTTAAAACTAAGTGACTAAAGAGCTATCTGTTTAGCTTTTTAGACCTAATGAGCAACAAGGAAAAACAAATAAGATAAAAACAGACACTGAACTACACCTAATAAGCACTAGGGACTATAAATAAGCAAGTAAAATAAGCTAGTAAACATTGAAAATCAATAAAGACAGAAAATTCAAAAGAGACAGTTTTAGAGAGATTTTTGCCAAACTTTAAGCTAAGATACAGGACAATTAAGCAATTGAAATAAGGTAAAAACTAAAAACAGATCAACTTTGCCATCCAAGGAACACATATAAGCAAAATTCAGGCAATCAAACTAAAGAAATAAGCTAGAAAAGGACTTATAAATTTGACAGACTAAAAACTTGATTTTGGCTTTTAAAAGAAAATGAAGTCACTTGCAAGCCAAAATTAAGCTAGTAAAAGTAAACTAAACTCCAAAATAAGCTCAAACAAATTGAACTTATAGCACAAACTACTTGTGCTATGAATTTCAAAACCTAAAACTAACATTAACTTATATAAATTTAAGATCAAAAATGACTGTTTAAACATTAAAAACTGAAAAACACTTTGACAGATTTTGAATACCAAAACCACAATTGATAATAACACTTAACCAAGTTTATTTCACTGCATTTTGACACTAAATGTAAGCCTAAACAAAACCTTAAAACAATTTTTAGCAAAAATCAAATACAAACAGTTTGGACAAGTTCCAAGACCACAGATTTAAAGAATAGATAGATAAACCCTTAAAACTTGATTTTAGACTTTAAAAACTTGTAAAAATTGATTAAAAGGACTTAAAAGAGCTTGGTAAAGTTAGCTTAGTGACCCAAAACAATGCTAAACTCATTTTGACCCATTTTAGTTCTTAACCCAAACACTCCTTTAAGTTTTTAAAATCCATTTAAAGCTAATTTAAACTGAAATAAGCCAAGACTATTATAAACAGATGACAAACAAGCATTGTTTAGGTTTATTAAGCAAGTTGAAACAACTGAAAAGCACTTATAAATAAGCATAATTAAGCAGTAAAATAAGCAATAGAATAAGCAAACAGTAAATAAGCTTGAAAATGGAAAAATGAAAACTTACAAGGCCCTTTGCTTAAACAAGGGCTTAAATGGCTCTTAGAGCTTATCAACAAGCTCTAGCTTATCATAGATAAACTAGTGTGGTCATAAAAGCCTTTCCAGGTTTGGATTTTCTTCCAAAATAAGCTGTGGTATTTAAGGAGTGGATTTTTTTGGTGAATTTAGCTTAAAAGCTTAAAGCTATGTAAAAGTCTATGTTGCTTTATAAAAACATATTATATAAGAGCTTATTAGAGCTTATCATAACTTATAATTCATCAACTCAAGTAAAGACAGAATTTCATAAAACAACTTAAAATTTCATTAATCTTAAAAACATTTTACAATACTTGAAACAAAATACAATAAGCTGATTTTAAAAAGCAGTAAAGTACAATAAAAGAGCTATATTAAATTACTTAAAAGCTACTACAGACTCTATTCCTTTAAGAATTCTCGTTGTATTTTCTCTTAAATTTCCGTTTTGTTGTACGAATGATTTCAAATTATCTATAAAATCAATGTGTTGTGAAAATTTCATCAAAGTTACTTTAATTCTCTACTTATTTATATAAGCCACTCCCATAAATATTATGAAATTATAACATAATTTTGACAAAAATAAGCATCGCATCGTTAGCCCTCAAATATACATAGCCTGATCACCTATGTATAATTCAGGAAGGACTATGCCATGCTGAGAGTAGTCACCATGCAACAATTTTTAATAAATCCATTTTTTACTTACATCCTTGAAAAGCAAAGTTCTGTGTACGTATTCATAAAACGCGTTTAATTCAGGAAATCAAATTAGTAACCATAACTACTAAGCATACCTTTACACCATCTTACTATAAAGTCGACGTCATCTTATACCAAATCCTAAGCCAAGAATCCGAGACACATCACTAGTCGTCCTATGACAATTCGCTATCAAACTTTCTCAATGTGAGGCGTAAGCCTTTAGAATTTCAAGTTGGCGACCGAGTTATGCTTAAGGTTTTGCCTTGGAAAGGAGTAGTACGCTTTGGCAAATGGGGGAAGCTAAACCCCAGATATGTTGGACCTTTCAAGGCGTTGGCTTAAGGTTGGAGCCGTTGCTTACAAGCTTGAGCTACCTCAAGAGTTGAGCAAGGTTCATCATACGTTTCCCGTATCCAACTTGAAGAAGTGCTATGCCGACGAACCATTAGCCGTTCCGTTGGATGGACTCTATATTGATGATAAGCCTTATTTTATCGAGGAACCTGTAGAAATCATGGATCGCGAAGTTAAACGGTTGAGGCAAAGCCGCATTCCAATCATCAAAGTCCGATGGAATTCTAGGAGAGGTCCTGAGTTCACATGAGAGCGTGAAGATCAATTCCGGAAGAAGTATCCATACCTCTTCACAAAAACCGCGCTGTCGTCAAGTGCCGCATCTTAAGCCTTAAGGACAAGGCTCATTTAACGGGGAAAGAATATAACACCCAGTGTTTTTAGGTCATTTTACGACGTCATTTATTTCACTAATTATTTTTAGTCTTGTACGCGTTTGCTTTTAATTTTAATCGTTAAGTTAAATCGCGTAAACTAAAAATTATCATTCAACGTAAACGGGCACCAAACAATAAAATGTTTACATTAAACAAGTGTTAGATAATTATTTGGAGGATAATTATTAACTTTGCACATTTTATTTTTATTGGTTACGTAAAGTGTTTAAGTTTCGCGATAAAATACATTTAGGCATTCACAGAACCACCAAAACTTATCTACGCTTCAACAAATACCCATTTTTATACCCGATACTCAAAGTTTTTTTAAAACTTCACCCATGTTATTCATTGTAGCTGAATTCTATGTATAAGAATAAACCAAAACATACACTTTACAAGTATACACTTTATATTTAACCTATACAACTTAAAGCTACAAGTTATACTAGAAATATCAACACAAAATATCTAAGACTTTCCTAGTCCCTCCCCCCCTAAAATTCGGTCCATATGTACACCTTAGGGGACATTGAGCACACAAAAACTTAACCAAAGTCTTGTACAAACTAGCACTCGTCTCACTTAGTACCATGACTAGTGTTTTGGCAAGTTTTTCTCCTTAATTCCCTCATCTTGCCCAACCTTGTGAATTATTGGTCTTAGACTTTCCTACTAGCAACTTAGACAAGCCTTGTAGTATATAAGAGTGCTACTAGGTAGTAGAAAACATACACCTCATTTTACTTAAGCAAAAACTTCATAAACACTCTCTTTTGTCCTCCTCTTGCCACGACTCAATATAACCCCAAACAAACAATCCATACAATTTTTATTATCAAGTATTCAAGTGTTCTAGCATCATACCTAAGATATTCTAAGGTGTATTGAAGGTTTGGTTTAGCATTTACAAGGGTTTAATCAAGAAAGTTCAAGATTAGGGTTTCTTGGAAAGTTAGGGTTTTCTAGTCTTGCAAGCTTGGGTTTTGATTCTAAACTAGGGTTTAGAACTTGTTACTCTTCATCATACATCATCTTAACGTCATCTAAAAACCCTACACTCTTTATCTTTGTGATTTTATGTGTAAGATAATGTTTATATAGTAAATCACCATCTAGGATAATGTTTATATAGTAAATCACCATCTAGGAAATATGTTAAGATGTAAAATGGATTATTACTCTTGATCTTGGTTTGAAATACTTTTTCATATGTTATATTGATATTAAAAACATGATGAAATGAAATCATATACATTATACAAGTGTGGATTAATTTATAAAAGTATATATAAATTAATGGTTTAAAGGTTTATTTATTAAAGTTTATAAACAAATAAATGCAAGGACTTGTTATACTTGGACAAATGATAGAATAAAGGACTTAAAATATATGAAACTTGTAGTATAAAGTGTTGTAGTGGACTTATAACAAATTTACTAAACTAAAAACTTATAAAAATAATTTTTATAAACATTTTAACTAAATGATCAAAAGTTTTTGTTTTAAATTCGAAAACAAGATATTTATTTTATACTTTTTAGATCTGATAAAAATAGGTGAATATTTTTCACAGCAAGTACATATTTTTAGGATTTCAAAACACTAAGAAACATAAAAAAATTAGATCAATAACGAAGAAGTTATGCTATTTGCAAGTTTACGATAATTAAAGTTATAAAAATAATTTTATAAAGTGTATGAACAGTAAAAATCACTGTTCATTAGTGGGTTAAAAATATTAAAATATAATATTTTGATACATCTTCTTAATACGAAACCATGGATATAAAGAACGTACAAAACGGAGTTAAAACGTGGAAGATACACACTATTTTATACTTGTGCACTATTTCCTGACATGAATAGTGTGTGTTCGTTTTTAATAAAAAATTTGCAAAACATTTTAGAATCACTTATATAATATTTATACATGTTTTAAACTTTATAAATATTATTTTACAAAGGCGATTGAACTATTTATGCGATTATACGAGTACAAATACTTGGTTATTATTCATCAAATGCGATTTAAATATTTTCCACAAATAAAATTAGATGGTGATGTAGCTATATAGAATTATATATGGTATTAGTTATTCAAAGTACTTAGTGCTTATACGACCTATAATTAATTAGGTTGTATTCGGACGTTTACGTGACGCATTTTCATTTTGTGATTTACATTGTTGATTCATTCACTCAAGGTGAGTTTATAGCCCCTCTTTCACTTGTTTTACATTTGATTTACAAATCTCGGAGGAGAATACATGCTTGTTACAACTTGTTTACATATATCTTTTACAAACTCATTACATGATTGCTTACAAACTCATTCTCATATCTCACGGCGAGATACTATACTTGTTTTACTTATGGACGCAACAACTTTACCTTTACCCGAATGATTACGGATTAGATTAAGTTGCACTCGGAGGGTAAGCGCGAATGTTATAAAATAGATCTATTCGGGATTGACAATCCCCGTTCGGGTGATTAGCTATAATTGGAAACGAACGTTATACCATGTCGGAGCACGACTGGATTGGTGTCTACAAGGCCAACAACTACATACTCATAAACTCTTACTGTGTCTTGAATAAAGTGAATACATATAAGTCTACGTCGCAGTTTCATGAACTTAAGGGTGAAATTGTAATCACTCCTCATGTTGCATACTAGGCAATACATATTTGAAACATTTTGTGATATTGTGCTCATTACAATCATCATAATCTTTGAAACATTACGGTCCAACATTCATACATACAATTTTGGTAACTATTATAACGATTGAAATGGTCATATACTCTTTATAAATCTTTGATCCAACATTTATACTTACAAAAATCTATGAACTCACCAACTTTATGTTGACACTTTTAAGTATGTTTTTCTCAGGTGAATTAGATGCTTGACATACATGATGTGCATTGGAGTCTAGACTATACAAGATTACATACATGGGTTTCTACAAAGAAATCTCGTTGTATTACTTTCAAGATTTTCATTGTGATGCAAATATGGGACAAGTGTTATAACAAGTTCATTTTCAATTAAATCAACGAGATTACTTTTCAAACGACTCATTTAGACGTCGTTCTCTCATAGCGTGTGCAATGTACTTATGAAGTAACACTCCCGGACACTATTCTGCTGCGACCCAATTCAGGGGTGTTACACATACTCCTCAAACGGTATGCCTTTTTTCTGTTGTGTACGTAGTATGTATATGACATTATATCAAAAAATCAAATTGTTCTGGCCCACATGAGCGAAACTGCATATAGTTCTGACCCACTGTGCCAAACACCCAAAACGCAATAAATAATTCTAACCCATTATGCCAAACACCATAAACTGCATATAAAGTTGCCCCACTGTACGAAACACCCAAAAAGCTTAAATTAGAGCTGATACAAAGATGTGAAACTAAATACTCTATGTCAAACACCCATAAAGCTGCGACTTGAGCTAACATGGTGAAAGTAAAGACCTATATAGCGTTTTAGTACTAAATGTATGTTTGAGCAGAACTCGAATGGTGTGAAGATGTTATTTGTTTGTAAGACTGAATATAGGTTTGTTCCCCATCTTCGGCTTCAAGATGGTTTGGGTATTGTAACCAATGTTTTTTGTCATGGAGAAAGTGATAACAATCTAATTCGTATTTATTATAAAAGTGGACAAATTAATAACTTGCTCATTTGACTTGAACTTCCAATGACCTATTACTAAATTCGCCTATTTTGCTATCTCTTTTAAAAAAATATGAATCGTAGTCTTCTGCCGATAATAATCTAATTTATATCCAAGTTAAGCTGTGTTCATTAAGTTAAGGACTCGCCTTCTCTAGATAATATGAACACGTAAACTAAATCATATTATTCTAGCATTTCGTTTCAAGAATAATGATCTTGCTATCTTTATATGTTATTTCATATTGATTTTGGTTTAGCTCAACTGGGTTGTTGTCAAAATTTGATCTTTGTTAGTGTTTTAATGGTGAATTTGCATATAGTGAAAATAGTTATGTCTGCGTAGTTGCATACGCTTTATCTTTGTTTATTTGTACCCGAAATCTTTATATGTAATCAACAAGGGGTTAGGGAGAAGTATCCTAACAGAATTATGATATTATAGATATTTCACTATGTTTTCTTACTTTGTTTATAGCTCTTTTTTTATTTGGCAATTAATGTTCTGTTTTACTAGTTATATAGGTTAATGTTGACAAGGTTGAAAGAAGCGACATTCTTGACATTGACAAGAAAAAGTTAGTCACTTTTTTATATTAACACTCACAAATGTAAACTGATAACATGGTTTGGTTCCTGATTAATTCTTACTTGATTGATGTATGCAGGTACTTGGTTCATGGTGATCTAACAGTTGGACAGTTTGTTTACGTAGTCAGAAAGAGGATAAAGCTCAGTGCTGAAAAGGCCATCTTTATCTTTGATAAGAACATCCTCCCACCACGGCAACTTCAGGGTTAATAGATTGAACCATAGTCTTTTTTCTAAATTTATCATCTACTTTTCATTCTTTAAACCACCGATTCTTTAAAATAGTTGTGGTAAGTTTCTTTTTCTGTACGAAAACTCACTAAAGAACATGAGTGTTTGGCAAAAATAATTGAAGTGACTATACTATTATTACAAGTTTTAACACATGAGGCCACCTTAGGAGGCTAAATGTATATGAATGGGTGTAATGACAGAAATCGAATCATATCTTAGTATATACGTATATGTTATTTGTGAGTAGCACATCCTTTGTTCTGTCACATCTTACAGTATACAAATTTTTATACTAAAAAAAGTTAATGTTTTGTGATTTCATTTATATGATTAAACTGTTGAGAAAACGTTATTTTTTATACGAGATTTAGAGCAGTTAAAAGTTGCAAGTGAGCTTGACCTATGGCAGTTTTGTCACTGTATGTTTATGCTACTTCAATATGTTAAAATTTTCCTTTATTGTAATTGTGTAATTTGTTTTATTTGTAATTGTATCTGCATGAAGCCTTTCGTTAGGTAATCGATATTTATGGATGGACGAGCAGGGTTAAGAAGATGCTGAAATCATCCTGGATTGCTATATATTACGCTAAGTTGACTAACATTTTTTGGATGTCTTTAGCCATCTTTATCATGCTAATGCATGGTTCAAACTTTTCCTACATGAGAAGTGCATTTGTAGCTATCATCGAACAATAAAGAAACCTCCCGTATGATTTGAGAGGATGTAAAAGGCTGGATAACATCTGTAAAAAGGCGTGGTTCAGGTGATGAATGACGATCGTTTAATGGGAATGTTGCAGCGAGTACATTCGGCAGTGCTGGGGTGACCAAACACGTGGGATCAAGCCGTGATGAAAACCAAGGTGAATAAGAGTCTTTGAACTGTTTTACTATATCTTTATGTTTGACTTCTATATCGACATGCTGATTTAACAACGTCTAACCACCGGTTGCACAGATTATGGTCCAGTACCATTATATGCATTTGATTTGGTTCACATTGGAGGTAGAGTTGGCTTAATGGGAGAAAACTGTCTAAATTATAAAACGCATACAACATCCTAAATTGTTATATTTACACATAGTTTTTAAGTGCTTCTTCAAGTTAAATGGATCAAATTTGTATATGCAGGTTTGCTGCTCCATCCGTGCGGTTATAATGGTCTTGGAGAAGAGCTATGTCCAACTCGATTTAGAGAGGAATTGTACAAGTTGAGATTAATGTGTTGTAGTATAAATACTTTGGTTTAGTTTGCTGCATTAATTCAATCCCGAACACCCTCCACTTCACTGCACTTTTAGTCCAGATGGGCCAAATACCGGTTTATGTATTTGGGATTATTCAAGAATATAATTACATTTTAGCACATTTTCGGAAAACGAAACATCCTAAATATCAATGAACAACTCCGTCTAACATAAATTAACGTAAAATCCCGCGCCCCGCACCCCCGCTAATCGTCCCGCAGTGGAGCGCGGGTATACATACTCGTACATTACAATAGTCAGACGTTTTGGATTTCGCTTTGAAATTGGGCAATGACATGCAGCCTAGCCAAAAAAAAATTCTTAATAACTCTTTTTTACAAAACAGCCCCCTAAAGTTTCTATTATTTACAACTTATTTATATAACAAACTTTATTTATCAAATATGTAACAAATTTTTAAATAAAAATTATATGGATGAAAAGGTCTCAGTTAAACAAACAAAACGAGCCTAATAGATATGTTCTAGACGTGCATAGGATTTTATAAAAAATGTTAAAGTTTAACATATTTTTTTGATAAAAAAACTTTCAGAACACACCTTTAACATACCTAATAATTTTAAAAAATAATAAAGTCATTTTGTTAACGAAAACCGCAACAAATACTCGATCCACACATCTTCCTAACATTAATAAGTAAGGATACTCGCAACAAACTTTACAGACAGTGGTTAAATTACAGGCATATAAACAGAAAATTATCTACAAAAACCATAGCTACATCTAAAAAGAGTACAATCATCGGCAACAAACTAGCCCCGCCGCAACGCGCGGGTACGTTCCCACTCTTTTATTTTACAATTTTCAAAATAAATTTTAATATCTTAATTTACATATAAACAAATATATAATATAAATAAATTTTTATTTTCTCTCTCCTACTTTTTTTCCAAACTATTCTCAAATTCAAATCAGATTCTAAACCAAACGGTCCCTCAATCTTGTTTCATCAGGTTATAGAGAGATAATGTGCATAGACCGTACTTTTATTTTAAGGTAAACTCGAAAATTAAAAAAAAACTGCTTCCATGAAAATACATCAAGTGAACCTATGAGGGTGAGTAAGTATCAATCAAAGTTGAAAAATTCGCTAAGCGCTAGTCGTCCGGTCAGATAGCGCTATCAAATTATACTTTTTATATGTAAAATTTTGAAATTATATGTATAACATAAACAAATGCTTCAAAATACTTTAAGATTCCAAGTTCAAATGGTTTAATTGATTTTCATAAACCAATTTTCGAATTAAATTAATGTCATAAATATTCAGTTTAAATAAAAACCAACATACTTTTAATTTTTGTGTTAAATCACCGCTCAAGGTGCGGTAGATGGTTGTGTTGATTGATTTAATGAATTGGGGGGGTATATTGAAAAAAACCTCAATTTAAGTATATGGGAAAAGCTGACCAACGTTGACCGACAAAACTAAGAAAAGATTGATACTTACCTGCCAAGTAGGTAAAGATCTAATAGCGCACGTGTGTGTGTTTGTGTATATGTGTTCCGATTACTGGGTATGTGTGTGAGTGTCCGGTCTTCACTGCGTGTCCATCAGTGGTCGTTTATACATGACACTCACGTAACATGAAAAACGACATCGTTTAGTTTACTAGACATTTAGTCTTGAGCCGGTCATCCCTAAATAATGTCGTTTAACCTTAAAGCTGTAACACCCTCAAATCTGAGCACACAGCGGAATGTTTGAATATCCGAGGGCGTTACATTTATGGATCAATAGCACAAGATCTGAGAACGACTACTAAACGTGTCGTTTGAAAAAGATACATTGGATTAACAAAATACTTGTTTGTTACATAAGCCCATGGCTTCAAATTGTTCAACGATATAAATAAAGATTTCGGTTTATAACAATTGTCCCCAAAATGTAATAAGACCCCAAATCTTAAGTGTTGACTCTTCGATTATTGACTTCCAATGTATCATCGCACCTCGTGCCTTATTGACCTGAAAAACATGCTTAAAATGTCAACATAAAGTTGGTGAATTCATAGGTTTATGTAAATCGATTGTAGGACCGCAAGATTTCCAAGTGTATGATTAAGCAACAAATGCAAACATCATAAAAAGTAATTACGTTTTCCTAAGCTCATGACACTGAAGCTCGACATAAATGAATGCAAATATACATTTGCCAACAGGTGTCCGTGAATGATGTGCTAACCCCGCAACATCCCAAATTCGACATGGTATGCGTTCGTTCCCAGTGATAGCTAGTCACCCGAACGGGGATTGTCAATCCCTAATAGATCTATCCATAACATTCGCGCCCACACAATGTAATTCCCAATCACATCTATGCAATTAACAGTTCATGATCATGGACATAATGGGTTATGGTAACTTAGGCCAAACACGTATCATGGTATAAATGTACACTTGCGTCCTATTTGTATAACCAAGCATTGTTCTCACCCCAAGATGTAAATCATTTAAATAATTTAAAATCATGGGCTATGAACTCACCTTTTAGCAGTAGTTCTCCCGAATGATAATAAATAGCCAGTGTACGCGTGGATACACCGTCAAGAGTACTAAGTAAGTTACGGTAAGGTCTTAGTTTACAACATATAAGCTAACGACTCATTGTATATAACTAAAATTCCGTTTTTAAGTTTATATATAACGTTTTCACTTGTGTGAAGTGTGGTAGATGCACAGGATTGATTGTATTATATTTCCGGATGGTTCTTCGACAGACGTGAAATCATTGTTAATAAATATACTTATTTATTCGTCGTTAATTAAACCCGTTTGATGTTATACGAATATATGTAAGGTTCGACCATTAGTTTTATGTGTTTAGTTTATCAATTTTGGTTCACAATTGTACCTCTTAAGTTTCCTTATAAAATACAACAACTGTCCTGGGTTATAAATATACTTTATTTACTTTTTAAAACCTTTTTAGTTTTGATTTCATTTCCAAATTATTCTCCTTTCGGTTTCGGGTTTCCATTTGGAAAGTCCTTTTGTTTCACGACAGCCCCTATGTTTTCAGCATTGTTCGAAAACAGTCCCTTAACTTACTTTTAGTTCGAAATATGTCAACTCTAACCCCCTAAGTTTCGAAGTTTACATTTTTAGCCCCTTTATTTGCGAAAATTGCGTTTTTAACATCAAATAAAACCCAACAAGTGGCATGTCGTTTTGTTAAGTGGAAATAAGCTGTCGAAATTGTTTCGGCTTTTAAATAAGCTCATCGAGCTTCCCGTTAGGGTCCATTTAGCGTTTCAAGAGTCCGATATAGTTTTAACGAGTCTAAGGTTTTTCAATAAGCTTAGTAGGGTCTGCTAGACTTAGAATAAGCTCGGGGAGCTTATTGTGGCTTATTTCGAGCTTATTGGGCCCGTAAGCCCAATAGCGTAAACCCGATACACCCTTTTAGGCTCCCCTCGGCTCTTTAGCTTATTTCTTAGGCTTAGTAATCATATTAGGGTCTGTTTTTGGTTCGGCTTATTCCGTAAGCAAATAAGCTCGCCATTTGGGCCTTTTGGGCCCGTTGTGAGCCCGAATGGGTTTTAGGGGTTAGGGCTTGGCCCATTAACATTATTTAAGTCTATTAAGCTCATTTAACTTGTATAAGCTGTGCAAGCTTATTAATAAGCTGTTAGAGCTTATGGTGAGCTTATGGCTCACGTTGGGCTCGCAAATGGGCTAGAAGGCCCATTAAGGGTTCGAATGGGTCTCTAGATAAGATGGAAGCCCTATGTGGAGCAAAATGAGCACTTCAAATTATGATTAAGCCTGAGTGGCTTATTAATAAGCCGCGGCTTATAAATAAGCCCTCGTTGGGCCTTGTTGGGCTCGATAGAGGCCCGATAGGGGTTCTAGCGGTTTGGGTTTCATTCCTTGGAGTCTACTAGCTTTCCTAGGCTTATAATAAGCCTTATAAGCGGCTTAAGTTCACAAATAAGCCGTCCTAGCTTATTTGTGGCTTATGGGTCTTGTGGGCTCACGAAGGTGGGTCGTGAAGTCCAATAAGGGTCCGAATGGTTCATTAGTATCCCATATGGGTTTCGTTAAATCGTCTAGCACCAAAACAAATGTGCCTAGCATTTTCTAATCGCGACCCATGACATGCAAACGTTCATTAACCTTGTATACACGCACCCAAGCCAAGTTGCTACGTTTTCTTTAAAAGTTTACGTATAGTTTTCTTATATTTTCGTGCCTAGGGTTATTGTTTACGTTGAAGTCACTAGTTTGTCCCTCACCATCATTGTACATGTGTTTTAACGAGTCCTTGCCCACACAAATGAAATCCTACGCCACGCTAGGCACGCACCCTTTATATATAACGCGACATACGTTTAATAATTCAAAAGGAAAAGATACTGTGAAACGTAAAGTGTCGTTGTGACTTACAAGGATCCTATGGCTTTTAGATGGAGGAGTGGACGCGTAGTGTACAAATCCTTAGCTCGTATAACCCTTGTGTGACAACCTTAGTGCTTATATGTTCGAAAGAAAAGAAGTGGGAGGTGTTTGCTTGCGGTTTGTATCCCGAACAAGAGAAGAGAGAGTTTGAGGTGTGTGTGAGTTAACAAGAGTGTCAAATGGTAAGTGTACATGAGTAATTTATAGGCAAGGTGTCTAGTTAACTTTCCTAGTCCACACACAAACCAAACCGTGCCCTAGCCTTGATGGTTTTATGGTTTCTAGTTAACTACACATGGTTTTGGTAATACTTATCAAGTACATTCCTTAATTACTTGTATGATGTACAAGATTTGCTAAGATTGTGGAAGTTGTAGGATTTGTGTGTGTGTCCTTTCTTAGCCGCGACATCCAAGGAAAACAAGTGACAAATGGTTACTAACCAAAGGGTATTTAGCCATCTAGGAACATTAAGGACACATCTTAATTAGCTAGAAGATGTACTTGTACCTTTAAGGATCATTAGGGGATTTGCTAGTTGTATTTGTGTGTGTAACCGGCCACATGGCTTATTTACACAAGAGATTGATAGTTTTTGTGTTTAAGGGTTAAAAGTGGGTATTAGTTTGAGTCTAGGTAAGTCTAGGTATTTCTGGGGTGCGTTCAAATGTATTTTATCGCGAAACGTAACCCTTTTACGTGACCAATAAAAATAAACTACGCAAAGTACATAATTATCTTCTTAATAATTATTTCTTACTCGGTTGATGTAAACCTTAATTTATTTGGTGACCGTTTACATTCATTGATTATTTTTAGTCTACGCGATTTAGCTTAAAAGTAAATATTAAAAGTAAACGCGTATCGGACTAAAATAAATAGTGATCATTAATAGAGTCGTACAATGACATGAAAAATGAGAAATGTTACACTGTGTACCTCAAGAAAGCTTAATCTGAAAAACCATGTTTGTATGAGATTCCATATGACAAATGTGATCTTGCAAATTTATTTTCCTCTGATAGGGAAGAGACATTGACTCTTGAACAAAATAGTAAATCAAAATTAAATAATACGACTACACAAAGCATAACATTGTTTATGAAATTTTTAAACCACCACCACGAGAATATCTTGATCAGTTGGCACATGCAAATGAAGTTCGAAAGAAAATGTGGAGAAAATATTTTGTTAAATATAAGCCACACATTGTCAAAAACATAGGTTTTCTACCTACTCAAAAATCTGTGGGTGAAGGTGAACTTTGCTCAACTCTTGGGAAGTTCCAGCCGGTAGGCAAAACCTTTTTAAACTTTTGCTAACATTTGAAAGGTCCAACATATCTTGGGTTCAGCTTGCCCCACTTACCGAACCGTATGACCCATTTCCAAGGTGAGACCTTGAGCATAACCCTGTCCCCAAACTCGAACTCCTTCGGATTTCGCTTCCGATCGGCATAGCTCTTTTGTCGATCATGAGCAGCTTGCATCCTTTGCTTGATCAGGACAATCTTTTCCGTTGTTTCTTAGATTAATTCCGGACCAGTCAGTTGGGCTTCCCCAATCTCGACCCAACACACCGGTGATCGACATTTTCGACCATACAGTGCCTCATAAGGGGCGGCCTTTATGCTAGCGTGATAACTGTTGTTGTATGAAAACTCGGCCAATGGCAAATGTTTAACCCAGCCTTTGCCAAAATCGATCACGCAAGCACGTAGCATGTTCTCGAGAGTTTGAATGGTTCTCTCGCTCTGGCCGTCAGTTTCTAGATGATACGCAGTGCTCATACTAATATCTGTACCCAAAGCTTTCTGAAATGATCTCCAGAAATTTGAAGTAAATCTTCCATCACGATCACAGATAATCGAGGCAGGTATCCCGTGTCTTGCCACTATCCTGTTCAAGTACAACCTTGCCAATTTGTCTAATGGATCATTTTCCCTTATTGGCAAGAAGTGAGCAGATTTTGTAAGTCGATCCACAATCACCCAGATGGTGTCGAAACCTTGTGACGACCTAGGAAGTTTGGTGATAAAATCCATTGTTATATTATCCCACTTCCACTCGGGTATTTCTGGTTGTACTAGCAACCCCGATGGCCTTTGATGTTCGGCCTTGACCCTTGCACACGTCAGGCATTTGCTAACATACGTGGCGATGTCAGCCTTCATGTTTGGCCACCAAAATAATTTCTTCACATCTTGGTACATCTTTTCGGAACCGGGATGGATAGAATATTTCGACTTATTTTTTAATATATATATATTTTTTTTTTTAAATTCCCCCCTAAATTTCTGGGGATTCGAGCTTTAATCACGGATCTTAAGTCTCCATAGCAAGGTATCCAACTCCTGCTGTGTAAGCATAGTGTCCCATCGGCACGCGGTTCCAATCTTTCCTTGGGTATATCCCTTCGGATTATACCTCCCACGTCTTCACTTACGATATTCTCTGGTTTCTGGGCTTCGATCTGAGCTTCTAATATTCGTTTGGGAAGATCCAACCCAATCGTCATCACTAATGCTCGAACCCGCAATGGCTCAATCCGTTCTTTACGGCTCAGCGCATCGGCCACTACGTTTGCTTTCCCTGGATGATAACGAATATCACAGTCGTAGTCACTCAGTAATTCTAGCCAACGGCGTTGCCTCATGTTAAGCTCCTTCTGATCGAGAATGTGTTGTAGGCTTTTATGGTCGGTGAACACGGTGCATCTGGTTCCGTATAGATAGTGTCTCCATATTTTTAGAGCAAACACTACCGATCCAAGCTCTAGATCGTGAGTGGTGTAGTTCTTCTCGTGAACTTTTAACTGTCGAGAAGCATAGGCAATCACCTTCTCTCTCTGCATTAACACAGCACCTAAGCCCTTGTGTGACGCATCACAGTATACCACAAAGTCTTCGCTCCCTTCAGGTAAAGCCAGAATTGGGGCACTGCACAGCTTCTGCTTTATCAACTGGAAAGCGTTCTCTTCCTTTTCTCCCCAGTCGAACTTGATTCCTTTCTGAGTAAGTTTCGTCATTGACTTAGCAATCTTCGAAAATCCTTCAATGAACCTTCGATAGTAACCAGCAAGACCTAGAAATTGGCGGATCTCCGTTGGTATCTTGGGAGTGATGCCCAATCCTTTGATTCGACTCTATCTTGGCCGGGTCCACAATGTAGCATCTACTACAATGAACATGTCCGAGAATATGTACCTTCGAAATCTAAAAATTCACATTTTGAAAAACTTTGCGTACAAATTCTCTTCTTAAGCAAATTCCAAAAATGCTTTAAGGTGTCTTCTTTTTTCTAATGCTCCCTTTCGTCCTTTGAATAAATAAGTATGTCATCGATGAAGACAATTACGAACTTATCCAAGTAAGGTTTGCATACTCGGTTCATGAGGTCCATGAATACCGCAGGTGCGTTTGTCAGTCCAAATGGCATAACCTGGAACTCGTAATGCCCATACCGAGTTTGAAATGTCGTCCTTGGAATGTCTTGTTCTCGTACTCTAAGCTGGTGATATCCGGATCTCAGATCTATCTTCGAGTAAATACTAGATCCTTGAAGTTGATCAAACAAATCGTCGATCCTCGGGAGTGGATAACGATTCTTTACTGTCAGTTTATTTAACTCGCGGTAGTCGATGCACATCCTGAACGAACCGTCCTTCTTTTTGACAAATAAGACTGGGGCTCCCCAAGGTGAGGAACTAGGCCTTATGAAACCTTTGTCAGAAAGCTCTTGTAATTGTTCTGATAATTCCTTCATTTCGGATGGGGCCAATCGATATGGTGCTCGAGCTACGAGTGCGGCCCCTGTGATTACGTCGATTTGGAATTCCACTGGTCGAGCTAGAGGAAGACCTGGCAAGTCCTCGGGAAACACTTCTGGAAAATCTCGGACGATTGGTACGTCCTCTATCTGTTTCCTTTCCGACTTGTCCTCCTCTTTCTTGGCGGATATCTGTGCTAAAAAGACCTGGCATCCCTTGGCCATGTACTCTTGAGCTTTTGAACATGAGATAACTGTCAACCGGGATTCTCTCCCGTTGCTACTTTCGTTTCCGCAAAAAGTCAAAGTTTCATTCCCGTAGGGAACTTGAACGAGTTTCTCATCGCACACTATCACAGCGTGACATCTTCTTAACCAGTCCATACCGATAATGACGTCGAAACTACCCAGTTCTACGGGCATTAGATCTATGTTGAACGGATGGCCTAAGAAATTTAAGGTGCAACCTCGTATAATTGTGTCTATTTTGACTCTCTTACTTTAATTTCCATCAGCTAATTCGACATCATAACAATTTTCTAATAGAGTTGGGCGATGTTAATCAAGGAACTAAATGCAGTGGATATAAAACTTCTATCGGCACCAGTGTCGAATAAGATAGATGCATTGATACTCTAGAGAAATTTATAAATGAAACAGTAATGATCACACTCAAACAATAAACACAAAACTCACTGCTTCAATATTATAAATAATATGAGTACTCTTTAAGTACTGGGGTTACACAACCTTGAAGCTATTACAAAAACACTCTAAGTGTATCTCTAAAAGTTCTATCTATCACTACTCTAGGGATCTCCTTTTATAGAAATACAAGGAGCCCTTTACAAATATATCTGCCTATCTATTAGGAACAGTTACAATTTAAAACTAAATATCCCGAAATGCTCTCCATCCATTCTTATCTTTAGTTCATCAGCTTTGACCATTTAGCAGTACAAACTTCTTCAACTAGCAGTATTAAGTTTCCTTGACAGTACTAACTTTGCGCTGGCAGTACTAACTCATTTAATACTGTTGGCAGTATTAAGTCATATGAAGATTTATTCCTAACATGGATGAATCATCAGTCCTCCTTTTGCTGTCAGATTGCCTTTCCGCGTAGGTGCGGAGTTTTTGGTCCATCAAGTCATTGGCCAACTCAATAGTCTCATCCAACGTCTTGGGTCTGGCAGATTTGACATTCCCATAAATGTTGTCAGGAAGTCCACTGATGTACTTGTCAACCTTCTCGGTTTCATTGGCAACAAACTTGGTACATATCAGGGTTAACTCTTGGAAACGTTCAGTGTATGCTGGGACGTCGTTTCCCTTGACTTTTAGGTTCCATAGCTCGATTTCTAATTTCTTGATTTCACCCTGCGGACAATACTTGTCCGTCATCTTTTTCTTGAGTACTTCCCAAGTCATGGCATATGCCTCTGGACCTAAGGTTCTTATCTGACCATTCCACCAAGTCAAGGCAGCACCTAACAGAGTACAGGTGGCAAACTTTACTTGATTCTCAACGGCACAACCACTGATATTGAAAACTGACTCCATCTTTTCAATCCATCGAGTTAAACCGACCACACCTTCAGCCCCCTTGAAGTTCAAAGGTTGACACTTCATGAAGTCAGCGTAAAAACAAGGGCGCGCAGTTTGCACGTTCCTTCGGTTATCCCCGTGCGAACTGTGGCTTCCATCTCCATTGGTGGCGTTTCGCAAGAGAGTTTGGTCGATCATTGCTTGGATGGATTCGGGGGTCATGTTGTTTGGGTTGGTGTTATTGACAGGGGTATTTGGTCCTCCTCTGGTTGTAGGTGCCATGATTTGTCTAGATCACAAAAGACAAAAACATGAGGTTATATGACAACATATAATAATATATAGATGAGAAGAATCAACACAGGAGAAGTATATAGTACAAAGTAACACATCCATTTCATTCATAACTTTGAAAATTTTACATGAAATAGTTGTCGGAGTACACATAATACAACACAAAAGATCTAAGGCTATGCTAGCGGGGAAAACCCCTAATACTTAACATGCCTGTACAATGACCTAGCAAGATACAATAACATAAATCACTAAATGTGACTGTCGGCGTCCCCAGAAGCCTCCTGGTGATCTGGAATCCTAGCCTCTGGTCCTGGCTGTCTAGCTCTCCTCTGCTGCTCTCGCAGTGCTAACAACTCAGCCTGCATGTCGCTCATCTCTCGCCTCATATCTCTGATGACTCGGAGAGTCTCTACCATCTGGTCCTGGCGCCTACGATCAGTCTCTCGAAGCGCTGCTAACTCAGCCTGCTGCATCTGAAAGCGAGTCTCGTGTACCTGGTGCTGTGTCTGAATGAGAGTACTCTGCAGCTGTAGTTGTGTCTGGTGTGCCTGGAGATAGGTCTCATGTGCATACACATGATCACGATGGGTCTGAAGCTCCTGATGAGTCGCCTGGCTCAATCCTATCGAACGAGCCCAAGCCTCTCGGGAAGCATAGGCCTCCTCCTCCACCATCCATACTGTCTCCTAGAGAGTCATCCTATCCCCCATAAGTAAATCGACCCGCTGCGAGTTCATGTCGACTCGCTGTGATATGCGAGACCTACTATCCTGAGCATCCTCTAGTAGGGCATACAAGTCCTGTGTATCCCGCTCATGGAGCTCATAAAGCTCTACGTACCTAGTGTTGACCTCTCCCGGTCATAGGTGCTATCTCTGGAACTGCTCCGTGGATCTACCCAAGTATCCCTAATCCCGTACCCAACATCTCTAATCCCCTGTCGCCTCTCTTCAGCATCTACCGTGCTAACAAACCCATAATCTATCCCTTGACCTCTGGTAGGTCTAGCAGTGGAACTCTCTCCGATCTCATATCTGGAGCCTATAGTGGACAAATACAACCTCTTGCGGGGAGGCTGCTCAGACTCGGGAATATCATCCCTACGGTCAACAGGTGATGGTATGGATAGAGATGGTGGTAGTGGTGGTAGTGGAGGTGGTGGTAATGCGGTAGTAACTGCATCAATGAGAGCCTGGGTGGATGCTATCCTGAGTGTCTGGATTTGGGTTAGACACCCAGATGATGGTGGTAAAGGTGGTGAATGTGCAGGTGGGGCCGTACACCTAGCAAGGCGCTCCCCTGCAGAGGGTGGTGATAGTGATATAGGTGGTGATGGTGATGGAGTAGTCATGGTCAGAAGTCTCTCAACCTCTGCCTCTGGTGGAAGGGTTATGGAAGCTTGGGGTCGGACAGTAATCCTAGCCCCAACAGTAATGTCAGTGGAGGGTGGTGGTATAATAGGCTCTGTTCCCTCAGGTGGGAAAACAGGCTCATCAGCAGGTATGACGGTAGTAGAGTCAGCCGGAGCTAAGTGCTCCTCCTCCTCCTCGTCCTCCTCATCCTCCTCGTCCTCATCCTCATCATTGGCGTCATCCCTAGATGAATCGCCGTCATCATCATCTCCATCATCTCCCCCGTCCATAGGATAGTCAACCGGACCATCCTCTGTCTCATCATCCTCGTACTCCTCCGGATCCTCCTCGGGATCCGACTCAGTAACATATCCGGGTGACTCAGTAGTAGGTGAATCAATAGGAGGTAATGGCTGTTCCTCAGCCGGAAACTCATGGTCATCCTCCAAGGGTATATACTCAGGGTATATAGGCTCTGGCACGTAGTCAGGGTCATGTGCCTGTATGAACATAGGCTCACGCTCATCCTCATCCTGAGGAACTGGTAGTATCTGTGGATTCTCTGGACCTAGTATGTAATCTGGTGACGGTGGGGCTACTGGCTGTAGCGGGAGTCCGTCGTATCCTAGTACGATGACCCGTGGAATGCCTCCCTCCGATATCTCCTCATCTGGCTCCCTGAAGCTCTGCCGCGGCTGATCGGTTGAAATTAACACTAATATATTATAATATTTATTAAAATATAAAATATATATAGGAGTGTAATAAAACAGCATCAATGTACCGAGAAGTAGTATTAGAGTTTTCCGGGGTCGTAAATCCCCACGAGGCTTGGAATGTAACTCGATACGATGAATTGATGGTTTTGAATTGAGAAATGATTTTGATTTTTTTAACTAAGATAGGACTAAATTAATTAAAGAACCTAAATTATTCTACGGGAAACAAGCAGTTGAAAATGGGAATACTTAAATTACTACGGGAACAAAAATAGTATATACGGATAAAATACCTAAACTACGGTGCATAAAATAAAATGGCAAATGGAATTCCTAAGAAATATACGGGGACACATTAGTTAGGCCTAAAAATATTTACTAAATTAATTAAACTAACAAACTAAATTAAACATGAATTATAGACTACCGGGATTTAAATGCAAGCTTAAAACTAAAAATTACAAATAAAAGGCATAAAAATGTAATTTTAAAATTTAAATAAATTAAAAATATTCTACTTAAAAGAAATGTAAAATTTTCAAAAACGGAGTTCGAAAACGAACAAAACGGTAAGAAACGAAAAATCCGGGCTCGTAAACGGGCCCGGAACTGAATTTTAAGCAAAAATTACCCTACACAATTTTTTTGTATTTTTAATATAAACTAACTGATTAAAGAAAATTTTATAAAAAAGAAAAATATTTTTTTGTTAATTTTTGTATTTTTTATGATTTCCAGATTAAAAAACTAATTAAAAACAATTAAATATAAAAAGACAGAAAATATAACTACAAAAAATCTGAAAAAATCAAATTAAATAAAGAAAAAGTTGAGGAATCTAAAAATATAAAAAGCCCTAAAAGTTACTGTAGCAAATTATATTAATTAAACTAATTAAAATTAAACCTAAAACTAAATTAAATTAAATTAAATAAACTAACTAAGTTAACCTAAGGGACTAACAGTGAAAGGACAAAAGGACAAACGGAGTAACAGGCTAAATAACCACAGGGACTAACTATGCTAACTATAAAAGAGGAAATTACATAAATGGTCCCTGAGGTGGACCCCGATATGCAAAGAAAGTCCTAAGTGCTTAAAATCAAAAAGCTATAAAATAAAAGTTGTTCAGGGGCTTGAGCTTATCATTGTTTATAAAAGGGGTATAAGCTGAAATGGACTCAATAAGCTGGAAAAGGGAGCTTTTTGTATGACAGAAACTCAATAAGCTTAAAAAGCTTATTGAGCTTTTTCTTGGAGCTTAAGAGCTCAAAATAAGCTACAACTGAGGGAATAAGCTAACAAACCTAAGGGTATCCTAAATATAAGCTAGGTCACTAGATTAAGCCCTAGAATAAGCTAAAAATTACTTAAGCTAAGTTGACAGTTTTAATATAAAACAGAAAAAGGTGCACTTTAAGCCTAAATTAAAGCCTAAGTAGAATGGTATTAAGCTAAGCTACTTTGGGGGTTAAAGGGGCACTTAATAAGTTACAACTAAAAGCTAAAGATACTCGGGTCCTAGTGCAAAATAAAACTAGATAAAGGGTGTGTATGGTGGGTGCTCCGCACCAGGGGAGAAACATACAGTGGGCTTAAGCCGGCTTTTTGAGCTTATCGCAAAAATAAGTCATTGGGCTTTTTAGCCACAACCAACCCCAAACAGATCTAGAGTGGTTGTCAGTGAACTTATTTCCAAATTATGAAGTGCTAGGAAACAATTAAACCTGCTGATTTTTGGCTTAAAAATCAAGGATTTTAAAAAAAAATTGCAAAGACCAAACTTTGACTTTATTTGTCAAATGAAAAAGGGCAGCAACCAGTGACTTGTAAAAGGGACTTTTGTGACTTGAGTGAGCTCAAAAATAAGGGTGCTTAAGCTGTATAAGCAGCTTAAGCATTAAGGTTATCTTTCTTGTGAAAATTTGACAAAAAATAAAAGGTTTACTAAAACTTTAATTTGAGACTAAAACTTATGCTTTCTTTTGTCTTAATTGAGCACACACACTCAGCCAAAAGTGGCTGAGTGTTTGTGACCCATACCATACCCAAAACGACCCATTTTGGGCTTTTACCAAACACCCCCTTAAATAAGTCAAAAACCGTTTTTACTTGAGTTAATTTAAAGTAAATTAAGGGTAAATAATATTAATACTAGAGTGATTATTAAGTAACAAGAAAAACACAATTTTCTTCACAATTTAAATACGAATTCAAGAGTGACAATTGGGAAATTTAAAAACTTCAAAATAAACTTCAAACTTGCATTAAATTGCTTCAAAACAGTGATATACTAAACAAAAGGGGAGCTGAAAGCTTAAATTACAATTTGATTAAAAGTTAAGTAAAAAAAATGCTAAGTTAAAACTAGTGTGGTGTTCGGCTTGTGCTTTCTTGTTTTTATAGAAGTCTCAAGTCTTCTTTCTTCTTCTTGTTGTGTTAGTTGTGTGAGGTGAAGCCTCAGCTTCCAATCCTAGCCCTTAGATTAAAGTTGTGTTTCTTTTTGATCACAATCCGCCATTGATTTTTCTTGGGGGGAGGGGGATTGCCAGCGTGGCGGGTTTAACAGGTTAGTGGGAGGTGGGATTTGCTTAGACTGGGTTCCTAGAGTGGATAAATGCAACCTCTTGCAGGGAGGCTTCTCAGTCTCGGGAATATCATCCTTATGGTCAATAGGTGATGGTATAGATAGAGATGGTGGTAGTGGTGGTAGTGGTAATGCGGTAGTAACTGCATCAATGAGAGTCTGGGTGGATGCTATCCTGAGTGTCTGGATTTGGGTTAGACACCCAGATGATGGTGGTAAAGGTGGTGAATGTGCAGGTGGGGTCGTGCACCTAGCAAGGCACTCCTCTGCAGAGGGTGGTGATAGTGAGATAGGTGGTGATGGTGATGGGGTAGTCATGGTCAGAAGCCTTTCAACTTCTGCCTCTGGTGGAAGTGATATGGAAGTCTGAGGTCGGACAATAATCCTAGCCCTAATAGTAATGTCAGTGGATGGTGGTGGTATAATAGGCTATGTTCCCTCAGGTGGGAAAACAAGCTCATCAGCAGGTATGACGGTAGTAGAGTCAGCCGGAGCTAGGTGCTCCTCCTCCTCCTCGTCCTCCTCATCCTCCTCGTCCTCATCCTCATCCCCGGCGTCATCCCTAGATGAATCGCCGTCATCATCATCTCCATCATCTCCCCCCGTCCATAGGATAGTCAACCAGTCCATCCTCTGTCTCATCATCCTCGTACTCCTCCGGATCCTCCTCGGGATCCGACTCCGTAACATATCCGGGTGAATCAGTTGTAGGTGAATCAATAGGAGGTAATGGCTGTTCCTCAGCCGGAAACTCATGGTCATCCTCCAAGGGTATATACTCAGGGTATATAGGCTCTGGCACGTAGTCAGGGTCATGTGCCTGTATGAACATAGGCTCACGCTCATCCTCATTCTGAGGAACTGGCGGTGTCTGTGGATCCTCTGGGCCTGGTATGAAATCTGGTGACGGTGGGGCTACTAGCTGTAGTGGGAGTCCGTCGTATCCTAGTACGATGACCCGTAGAATGCCTCCCTCTGATATCTCCTCATAATCGGCTCCCCAGAAAGCTCTGCCGGGCTCAGAGTCGGTGTAGACGGAAGTGTAGGTAACATCAGACGTTGCAGAAGACATGGTTACTGCAAAAAGTAAAATAACTTATATAAGTATTTCTTATAAGAAAATCGATATGATATGTCTGTAAGGCTTTTAATAATAAAGTCCTTATAGTAGTATACGTAATATTATTTATATACACGTATATCAATTGGGTAAGCACTTAGTACCCTACTAATGCTTAACCAATGCATGTCATATAAACATATATGCGCTAGAAGTAAACAAGTAATGCATGTATGTCCCTCACAAATCCCATTTGTGAAAACAGTTTTGAAAATGGTTATAGTCCAGACAAAAACTTTTGACCTGGTTCTCTATAACCTTGGCTCTACGTTACATGAAACACAATTGGAATCTCTATAAGCCCAATTGGGGCCCAAACTGTGGACAAATTTCAGGATAACATTGGCATCAACCGAAAAGTTCTTAGATTGTGTATTTCCAACGGGTACATTGATTTAGATTGTGCAGCTTTTATAACAAAATTTACCTAGTATGACAATCATGATTACATTGAGTACTATTGTCTTGTAAGAAATGTAAGTTTGACAAGCTTGTAGAAGTATTTTTGCACATGCTTTCTATGAGTTTGCAGGAAAATGACATATCTTTACCTTTAATGATGTGCCTATACGATGCATATGCGTACCCGTAAAGAATATAAGTGTGTAAGAAACATTCTTCGCAACTCGTCCTTTATATGAAGGATGAACTAGAATGTGGTCAAGACAACAAACGAGCACTCCAATATGATTGTTACAAAAGTTGAAAATAAGGAATCTTACGCAATTCTGATGAGAAGATAAAGAATATAAGTGTGTAAGAATGAGCAAGAATGTGGTCAAGACAACAAATGAGTACTCCAAGTGTCCGTGAATGATGTGCTAACCCCGCAACATCCCAGATTCGACATGGTATGCGTTCGTTCCCAGTGATAGCTAGTCACCCGAACGGGGATTGTCAATCCCTAATAGATCTATCCATAACATTCGCGCCCACACAATGTAATTCCCAATCACATCTATGCAATTAACAGTTCATGATCATGGACATAATGGGTTATGGTAACTTAGGCAAACACGTAATCATGGTATAAAATGTACACTTGCGTCCAATTTGTAAAACAAAGCATGTTCTCACCCCAAGGATGTAAATCATTTAAATAATTGTAAAACATGGGGCTATGAACTCACCTTAGCAGGTAGTTCCCTGAATGATAATAAATATCCAAGTAAGCAGTGGATCACACCGTCAAGTACCTAAGTAAGTATGGTTATGTCTTAGTCTATATGTTTTAGACTAACAACTCTGTATATAAATTAAATCCCATTTTAATTTTATATATATTGTTATCACTTGTGTGGTGGTGCCCACGATTAGCGTATTTATCATTCATCGTTTGTATTTAAAAACGTGAAGTTGTTTCCGTTTAATAACTATATCGTATTTATTACTTCTCGATAATAATATTTAATCATTACTCGAAACATAAACGTATATATGTTAATATATATATCCCGTTTGTACTCGCTTAAGTTCATAAAACAAGACTTTTGCTTTATCAAAGTAAATCATAAGTTTCTCATATTTACGGTTTTAGTCCCTTCGTTTTACAGTTTTTATTTATTTACAAGTGAACCTCCAAGTTTTAATATTATTAAAACTTATCTTTTATTTTCAATAGTTTACAACTTTAGCCCTTATTTACTTAGTTTCATGATATGATGAAAATGGTCCTTATGGTTTTATAGTTCTCGAAAAGTGACGAGTTCTAACCTTATACTTTCGTTAATTACAATATCAGTCCCTCTAGTTTTCGAATTTAGTTTAAATGTTCAAATTGAGTCCTTATCGTTTAGACATTTACGAAATTCGTCCTTATAGTTTATAAGTTTTCAATATGCGACTTTAACATTTTATTTAAGTTTCGAAAATGGCAGAATTAGTCCCTTCACTTTCGGTTCACTTTCTTTACGTATTTTGACCCAACGAAAAGGTTTAAAACATTTTAAAATGGGGGGCTATTTTATCCTTAAAATAGGTCATAAAGGTTGTTTCGGCTTAAAATAAGCTTATCGAGCTTATTTTTGGCTTAACGGGCCTTATCGGGCCCGTTAAGGTCCATTTAGTGTTTTAACGATCCGTTATAGTTTTAATGGGGGCCCATTGAGGTCCGATGACTTTGTTTTAGTCCGTTAAGCACATAGAGGGTCAGTTGCTTATTTTGCTTATTCGATAAGCTAATAAGCCCGCTGTTGGGCCTATTGGGCCCGTTGTGAACCCGAATGGGTTCTAGGGGTTAGGGTTTGGCCCATTAACATTATTTGAGTCTATTAAGCTCACGAAATTTGTATAAGCTGTGCAAACTTTACCGATAAGCTGTTTAGAGCTTATTGTGAGCTTATGGCTCACGTTGGGCTCGCAAATGGGCTAGTAAGCCCGTTAAGGGTTCGGTTGGGTTTCTAATGAAGTGGAAGCCCTATGTGAAACAAATAAGTACATCTTGATTATGATTAAGCCCGAGTGGCTTATTAATAAGCCGCGGCTTATAAATAAGCCCTCGTTGGGCCTTGTTGGGCTCGATTGAGGCCCGGTAAGGGTTCTTGTGTGTTCTAAATGAGTTTAAGGCTCCACAAGCACTCGATAAGCTCAAGTGATCTTATCTATAAGCTACGGGTCTCGTAGAAAAGCTATTGGGCCTGTTGGGCCTGAACATGGGTCGTATGGATTTGTACGAGGCCCTCTTGTGGCCCGTTACTCTTTCTAATGGTTTCAAGTGGATCGCAATTAGTTCTAGCAATTGTTTTATGTTTGAAAACCCTCGTAAGGGTTGTGTTTATCACATGCACATGTCAAATAAGGTCGTGTATGATTTCCCCAGTCACCATCCCATGTTTACCCCGAAGGTTTACGTATGGTTTATGAAATATTCATGTGTAGGGTAAGGGCTCGCGTTGGTGTTTACACTTGCATGTAACGAATGTGTTTGATACCTTAGCTTGCTATTTAATCGTTTTAAATATGTTTCTTAACATCTCGACATGTTTAGCAACATACGAGTCCCACCTAAACGTTTATATGTTCGTAGCTACACATAGGTTCTCGTTAATGTATTGTTTACGCGACATAACATCTAGCAACTAAGAAAACAATTTAAAATGCGAAGAGTATAAGTTCAAAACTTGACTTACAAGGGTCCTAGAGTATTTGTGGACGTATTTAGACGTGTAGAGTGCTAATCCAAATGTGTACACGATCGAAACAACCAACCCTTATCTTCAAAGCCCTTGAAGTTTCCCAAGCTCGAATAACCCTTGTGGGTACTTGTTAGTTCGAAATGGAAAGGTGTGTGTGCTTGGTTGCGGTTTATGTATCCTAAACAAGAGAGGAGAGGGTTTGATGTGTGTGTGAGTTAACAAGAGTGTCAAATGGTAAGAGTGAGTGTGTATTTATAAGCAAGTTTGCTAGTTACTCCTCTTGGTTCCAAAGACAACCCACACCGAACCAAGTTTGTACCCTAGGAGGTAGTTTTGAAGCTTCCTAGTTAAACACCCATGGTTTTATGCTAAACCACACTAGTACAAGTTTTAATGAGTCTTAAAATGTACAAGCTTCACTTAGATAGTAAAATCTTATGGATTTGCATGGATGTGTGCATGAAATCGTGGCCTAGGGGGCAAAAGAGAAGCAAGATGGTTAATATCCATTGAGCAATAGTTTAGTGGAGACAATTAGGACATGTCTTAATTACTTAGGAGATGTACATGTACCTTTAAGTATCATAAGTTTGATTTGCTAGCTAGAAATCCACATGGGACGATTTATTTATGGATCACTTGTTAGATTTCGGAAATCCCATGATATTAACACAAGATTTTGTTTAATTTCGTGTCTAGGCGTTTAATACGGGTATTGGTTTGAGTCTAGGTAAGTCTAGGTATTTCCGGGGTGTGTCCAAATGTATTTTATCGCGAAACGTAACCCTTTTACGTGACCAATAAAAATATAGTACGCAAAGTACATAATTATCCTCTTAATAATTATTTCTTACTTGGTTGATGTAAACCTCAATTTATTTTATGACCGTTTACATTAATTGATTATCTCTAGTCTACGCGGTTTAGCTTAAAAGTAAATATTAAAAGTAAACGCGTATCGGACTAAAATAAATAGTGATCATTAATAGAGTCGTACAATGACATGAAAATGAGAAATGTTACACCTACCCTTCATGGGATGATGTTGATTGGGTTAGTATTTGTGTTTAAACGTTTAATACCATTAGATACGATTAGTATTTAATAAGTTATTGAATTTTACTTTATTGAATCTATTTATCTTCGTAAGTGTATATGCCAATCAATGCCAGAGGTAATCACTCGGTGACGGGTGTAATAAATTTACCAAATTCCATATTTTCTGTCCTAGAATCTTTGCATAGCTTTGATCGAATGTCATTGTTATATCAACGTATAACACAATGGACCAAATTTTTAAATGGAATTTTGGAAAAGCATGGCCATTTCGAAAGAACAAGACATCAACCCTACAATTTCTACTACTTATACAATTCTGGTTGGGATTTCCCGATCCCACAACAAGCAAACTTTAAGGATTGTGGAGTGGTTTCAAGCAATACTTTAAGGATTGTGGTAATGTGTTTCAAGTTGGCATTATAGATCAGTTTCGTAGGGGTTTCTCTAGTGCAGCTTGAGAGCTTTTCAGAATTCGATAATGCTGCTTTAAGTTCTATAGTAGTCTGGTAGGAGGCGATACTTACCGCGAATGTGGATATGATAGTTTGTGTTTTTATAATACATCTTGTTACCCACCATGCATCAAATGATATTGTACTATATATATTTCAACATGTTAACGAACTTATTGTGAGGACATTTCAAACTTACGTGGATGACTTAAATAGCTACCAAAATAAAGTTAGTACATTTGACTTAATACAAGGCATTACAATTTATAAGAACAATGTTTGTCACTTCCCACCCACTACTGCTTACCGCGATATGTAAAACTTAAACTATTTATAGCTAAAAACCGTTCTGTCTTGTTGAATAACTTGAACAATGTTTCTCATGTAATGTTAAGATAATGGTTTTGATTGTTTGGTAAAGGTACATAAAATTACGAAGTATCAAAACAGCTCCGACGTTGATATACTTTGTGTAACCCTCCTCCTCTTCAAAGACTTTGTAATGAATTATACCACCCATTGTACCCGATGGATCTTTCAGTGTAATTGTTAGGTCTCCCAACGCATTCGGCGTACAAGACATGATTACGCCTACGACCGCATCAAGTTTCCATTTTTGCAATATTTTTTCATATCGCATGATAAACCACTTGCCTTGACCCCATTTTAGCAGCATGCGAATTTAACCGCATTTAGCCCTGGGCCACGCGTAAAATGATTTCATTCCCCTTCAGACGCCATCCTCATTATTCTTTTCTAATAAATAACTATTGGGTTTGCCATTACGTTTCATGGCACCTTCCATAACGTCTGCATTTTATGGAGCTAACTGCTGCCTTGTAAGATTTACCGTTCTTTAGACCGTGGTGTTATCCTTGCTTATGTTTTTTTGGTTTGACCACACTTCCAAATGTGGTTGTTTTATCAATGGAAATACAGCGCACAATACAATCAACACCAATATTGTACGCTACCTCGTCGTTGGTATATATCCAATTGAATGTTTGTGATGGGAGCTTAAATGGTTAAATCTCTAGAATCTCCGAGCGTCTCTTTGGTCTAAATGAATTTATCATCACCATTTCAACTAATGTGAAGTACGTCATATCCTTTCATTCATAATGAACCTCGCTATCATTTCATTAGTATGTTTGATTATTGAATTGACGCCATTTATATGTTTGATTAGATTTTCGAATGATGTATTTTGAATACAGTTGTTAGGATGCGTCAAAGATGTCTGTAAAGACATTCTTAATGGCATGATTCTAACAATTTTTTTTTTTTTTTATAACAAACCTTGATGTTGATAATTTATATGACTATTATTGACCACGTAATATTTTTCGGCAGAACCTCATGACCTTGATTTGACATTTTTGTTTATTTATAAAAATTTGAGTTGACAAGGTCAATGACATTTCATTTGTATCACTGTCTTAATGTTTTGGCAGCGACTTATGACATATTTGTGACTATTTGTGTGTGTTTTATAAAAACATGAGCTGACAATTCTATGAATTCATTCTGATCTCACGTTACTATTCTTGCGTGACTTATGAACCATACGACGCTGTGACAGGTTCTTAATAATTTATTACAAAACATAGTAATGTTGGACACTTCCATTGACATAAATGTTGTTCACGTAATTACTTTCTTCACATTTTCTTCTATTGGGACTTTTATTGATTGTGACAATTTATTTACAATACTCTGTGGTTGAGACATTTTCTATGTACATACTTATTGTATTAATTATATTTCCAGTCAACGAAAGCACTTGTAAATACTTACTAAATTAAATGTAACATTAAAAGACAACAACTATGAAACAAACACTCATTGAACAACACTAGTAAGCATGTTTACATACTATATAGATTATTACATGAATGCACAATAAAATTAATAACTCTAAAGGACACAGATCTAATGTATTAGTTAATTTATTTCGTTCTAGTAAGAAGAATTAGTGATTCTTTGTATGCAATGCTAAAAGTCGAACCACGTTTGCCTCAGATCACCAATGTTTTGAAAGTTCTAAACTGTGGCAGATTGGAACACTTGTATGTTGAAGTGTGACCGGTATATGGCTGGATGTATGAGCTTCATATATCTATTCGGTTTACATTCCTTAATAACATCTAAGAATTTTAGTTCATGCTTAGATCGGGTATGAAATGGTGATTTCATTCTATCGATGAGTAAACACTATCAACTTCCACACCCAAGCCAAAATAATTCGAATCAGCTCGCTCTCGAAGCTGGAAAACTTCTAGAAATTATGAAACGAGTATCCTAGCTAGGAAAATAAAGTAATGTGGTGAAAATCCACAATTAGTATCGCCAGCTTACTACGTGACGATATTGCTGTTCTACTACTTAAATTTGTATGAGTATCAATCATCAATGAAACAAGCATAATTAAATTATTGGAACGATCATTACCTGCACATCAGCACTATAGAACCTTTCAGAACAACACCTAGATACTCTTTACCAACCCACCAACTGCTTGATGTCCTTGATCGTTTTGTTTTGATTGCATTCACGTAGGCAAATAGTAATTAACAAGAATTATGTATCCAACATTCTCGCGAGCTTCATGTAAACATGAACTTACATGGTCCTTGACTTGTTAAATACGGGTTATATATCTTCATAACGGGTTTAGTTTTGTGTGTCGGTTGGACAAGAAAAACCATAATACATTTTTTGGATGATTCAAGGCTTAAAAGTGGTTCTAAATTGGGACTAATCATTCCTCAAAGATTTCTTTATGATGGGTGCTCTAGAAAAAGCATCATTTTTGCTCACCAGGAAAAATCACGTCATAACTCCTTCAGAGATGTAGCCAATTGGTTGTAAGATATGAACAATACTTTAATTTTGCTTTATCTAGAGGCGTTGAAAGAAGGCCTTTTCATGATAGCCATTCGAAGTCAAGGAGATATGTTGAGACATTGTCAACCCCGTAAAAATTCTTCCCGATTTGTTATCGTGTGTACTTTTTCGTTTTGTTAATTGACTTTATTTTATCTCTCGTGATAATTTATGTGCCGTAACCGGGAAAATTGAACGCTATCACGCGCCGTAACTTGACGAATAGTTACCGAGCGTTCCTCGGCTCTTATATTTAATGTATGTATTTCGACATAATGTCGTCCTTCCCGTCGTTTTTATGCTTTGTGAGCATAGTTGAAATATCTTAACGTTTCTTCTTGTTAAATTAGTACGTTCGATTGCTTCGGAAATCTATCGTTTTTACTCAGCTTTTGCGGAAATATAGTAAATGTTGGTAATTTCTAGAGTCGTTCTCCCACCCATGGTAAATGATGTTAAAAATGCCAACTTATGGTCTTCCTTGCTTGCCAACACCAACACCATCCAAAATGTTTTAGCAAAACTTGTTCCTTGATATTTTCTTATATGGGATCCATTTTGATGTTATAAGGAGCAATAGGTGCAATGTTCATTCTTTCATTCCTAACATTTATTCTCTATAGAAATACACACACTAAATTCATCTTCTTCTCCAATTTCTCTCTTATAACTGAACGAACGCGCAAACGACACCCATAAAAGCATCATTTTTAAATTCTGATCAAGCTTCTTGACAGCTAAGGAGTTTATTTTTGGGTTGATTCTAGTAGGTAGTATGGGCATATCTAAAACAACATTCGGGTTGTTAGATTAGTCATTAATTTCTTCATAACCATCTTTCCGTAAGTAATCTTTTCTAAAATTTCTTTGTACTTTTACTCACTCCTAAAAATGCGATAAGGAAGTAATCTGAACAATTACTTGTGTATAAAAATCAAAGGTTAAAAGTTTACAATACCTAATAGGCTTTGTATCTATGTCGCTTAGAAAGAATTCAAAACAAACTAGGGAAAGTATAGTTGTGTTGTTGTGCTATTTTGTTATAATGATAATATTTTACCAAAAGCTGATATCTTATTGGCTGCTATTTATCAGCTTTGTGGAAGATTATTTGAGCTTATATATGTTTCGGTCCAAAATGAAAACAAAAGGAAATGTATTTTGACTTATTCTAGTTTTCGGCTTATTTTCCTAGCTTATTTTCGTGGCTTATTTGAATACTAAAAAGATTTTGAGCTTATTGGGCTTAACAAATAAGCCCACATATGCTTTTTGGTTTCGTGGGCCTCGACCCAAAACCCAAGCCCAAACCGTGGCTATTAAGCCCATGGCTTGGCTTATTGGGTGGTTATTCTATGCTTATTTTCAAAGCTTGGTGCCTATTTTCTTATTCTATTGCTTATTTATTTATTTTTGGGCTTATTGTGTTTCGGATCCTTCGTTTGGGCTTGTTGGGCCGAAAAGCGCAATAAGGGCCCCATAAGTCTCTCGGCTACTATTTTGGTTAAGGGGTTATGGCTTATTTTCGACTTATAAGCTTTATATTGTAACTTATTTATCGTACGTAACGTATTTTTATGTTAAGCGTTTCGACTATTTGGACTTGATGAATATTTCGGCTATATATTGGGCTAACTAGTAAATATGGGAAATGTGAAATATATTTGGAAAGTGTTTTTGGATAAAGTCTAAGACTTTGGAAAGTTTATATAAACTAACGGGTCATGTCAAAAATTCGTATAAAAAAAAAAATTAAATTCTATACTTAGGATTTATTGATTGTTTTACATATTTACAAAATTGCAACGTCAGTTTTTCGAGTCTAGCTTCATTATTGATCCAATAGCTATGATGTTTTAATATATTGTTATATAATATCTTTTATTTTTAAAATTTATAAAATTTCATTTTCGGTTTTAGGGTTAAACCAAACTCGAAAACCTAACCAAAAAACCCGAAATACCGACACGCTCAACACCCATTGCTAGTTGGGCTGATGATCAACACCCTATAGTAGTTGGCATTTAGTTACAGGAGGCGGTTACTTACTCAACCAACCTATATATAAAACAGATTACCCAAACCCTTATTTTCTACTTTCTCTTTTCACTACAAGGGTGCGCTGGTTTTAAAGTTCGGATCCCATTTTGAGTTGTATTGTATTGCTGCATCTGGTCAAGAAGTTTAGACTTCATCCTGAGTGGTGGATGTTTACTCGAATCCTTCTTGTGTGCTTGTCGTAATTTTTGTCTTACATGTTTTTAATTTTTTGTGTTTATAAAGACTCATAATTAATGAGTGCTGACTGGCTTGACTGGTTAGATGTTGTTATTCACTCTGTATAATAATATATACGATACGGTGTAATTCAATCTGGCTGCGTCTCTGGTATTGGGATTATCGCATCTGCTCCAAAAAATAAAATAAATTAAAAACATGAGAGAAGTGTAGATTGCAGATGGTAGTTGTGGGTGTATGTTGGCAAGTTTTAACTGTGGCTCTAATTAGGTGTATTTGTTATGTTTTGTTACATAACTGTTGTTTCTAATTATACTTTCTTTGTTTTGTTGCAGGTTCCTCTATCATACTAATGGATTCTAAATGATTCAATGGCTGGTGTTGCGATAAGGATATGATTCTGATGTGTGTTAGGAATTCCTTAAAAAAATCCGAAATGTTTGCGTTGCCTCATTTTTATAGTGTACGGTTCATTATCAGTGGAAATCAGACAATACACTAAACAGGACAAATGAAAAGAAAAAAGGGCATTATGTGTGCGGATACCTTCTTGTGGTGATGTTGAATCATTGCAAGCATAGATGTCATTTGTGCACAGTGCATATTTATATATCATGCCAACAGGTATGTTGCTAATTCTTTTGCCGGCTTCAGCGGCTTCTTCCACTCCTTTTGTTAATGGCACATCAACGCAACACGTAAACAGTCCAAAAGTAACAGCAGGCTTCACGTGACCTCCCGAGACGTTAGCACCAACTGATACAACCACAAATAGTGCAAAAGCATGTGCTATCGATGCTGAAATAAGTTAAGACGGGGTATCAGCTCCACCATCAGTTAGCTTCGCTGCAAAAAACATAATCAGTTTGTTCCACCACTTTTATACATCACGAAATGTGAGTAACTAAACGATGGTATCGCTTACCAAAAGCTCAATTTGAATCACATATACTAAAGCTCAATTTGAATCACATATACTGGTGGAACAAAAGCAGTTCTGATTTGCAGAAGTGGTTTGCTTTTTTGCTTATTTTATTGGCTTTCCCATTTGGCAAATTAAAAGCTTAAGCAAGTCCAATACCGGCTATCTAAATCGTCATTGTGTTGCTGTCGAAGTGTTAACTTTTTCACTAATAACTTTATAAATTTTCCTTAAACTTTTTCAATATCACTTATTAAATATTCCTTAACAACAGCATTTTAAATTAGGAAATTCATGAGGTCTTCTTTAAATATATCAACAATTCAACGGGCGCCTTTAGCCGATGATCTTTTTTTTTCTTTTTTTTTCTATTATGAAACTGGCATCTTTAGTTTTTGAAATAAATAAGGAGAAAAGTTGATAATCCCCGCTTTGAAAAACACTAAAGCCAATTGCTTAATCGCAATTTTAGGAACACTAGCTATGTTAGAAAGTAAAATTTTGAAATCCCATATTGTACGTAATAACCATAGGGGCCATTTGGTTCGCAATTTTGAAGTCCCCGTATTTCAAATATGGGACAATTTAAATTTTGCACGACTTTGATAACGTGTGTTTCAAAACCTTGTGTATGTTTGGCTGGCCAAAACAGTGAACAAGGAGTTGCAATGTGAAAGTGGTAAATGACAATATTGTCCAAAACAACATAATCTAAATTGTGTTTCCACCAGCTCCGTTGGTAGGAGTTTTCTTAAATGCTAATATCCCAATTTACAAACACAGATAATGATGGAGAGTTAAAATAAAAGCTAAAACAACAATAAAAGCAATATAAGATTTTCAGTATAGTGCAGAAACTGCATGGGTATGTCCATGTGGTTGAAAATTGATGTAATAGTTGTAAGCATATATAAAATCTTCACCCTTTCAAAAAAAAAACAATATAAGATCAACTCAAAAAATCTATCATAAAAATAACCAATCTTGATTATAATAAGGTGAGGACACAAACTATAAAATATTGGGTTTGATATTAATATACACATTATATAATTGTATTTTAATATCAAACCCATTAAAAACCATCCAAATGCAGTGAAACAAACGGCCCCATAGAGTCTAAATAGAAAACATAAAAGAAGAAACTTCAAAACCCCATAAAGGCTGCTGCCCCAGCAATGAATACCTTCAAACAAACTGCCCTACGTCTTCATCAGCTGCTGCATCTTCATATACTGAGCCCTCTGAACCTTCATCATCATTCTCAATTTCAACACTCAATATTTTTCTCACCATCATGCAAAACCATCTCACCCGTCAACTGACCAGAAAACATCTCCTTACAAACATCATCTAAACGACTAGAAGACTTGTCATCCTTGCCTGCTATGAAAGACTTGAGTAAAGCAGTCTGTAGCATGTCCTTGTTACTGCGCACACTCTTTTCTTTTTTTGACTTCAGGGGAGCAGAAAAGCTAGCACAACCCGTTCTGCTACGAAATGCTTTTTCTAGGGCAGAATGGGCTTTCTTCATCTGATCCCGTGCTTTCAAATAAGCTTTGCTTTCAAAGCAGACCTCGTAAAGAGCCGACTGACACTGTTGGTATTCTTTTGCTAATGCCTTATATTCTCTCATAATCCATGAAGACTCGACCCCGAATTCCACCAAAACAAATTTTTTATAACAACCAATAGCAGGGTCAGTTGTTGCTTCGTGGATAAGAACAGTATCGCCACTTTGAACCCAGAAATATTCATCACTAACTCCAATCTTACGAACATCAGAATCATTCCTTATCGCACTCCTGGCCATGTGAATCTTTTTAGAATCATTAGTATGGATAGCAGGGGCGGCTCAATCTCCTCGGAGGCCTAAAGCGAAGCCATAAGGCGTGGCCTTTTATCGAAGTTATTTGCCGAAAAATCGTTTATTTAAAATTTACCTTTATAATTTTTTATGTGAAATCTAAGATTAGTTTCTCAAAATCAATATATTATGATATTTCATTTACAATTGATAACACGCAGCCATGTGATGAACACAAAGCGAACTATTCATTTACAATTGATAATTGAGCCAATAAATCTAATTTTGGTGACACTTTAGATTGTTGATAACTTTTAATTAGCTTTAACATCGAAATACTTTTTTCTGCTTAAGAAATTGGTACTGAAATGGTTAACATTATTCTATGCGCCATATATATAAGTATTAGGGAATGAGTTTATATTTATAATTTGATTAAGTATATCAATGGTGTACCAATTTTTCACATGTATAACTTCTCTAAAAAGTAGAAACTCGTAGTTTAAAAAATAAATCTATACCGTTAATACCTAAACAATTGTTATAATATGCTTAAAGACCTTTTAAGGTTCAAACAACTACCTTGTTAGCTTGTTATAGTAAACTGAAGATACCTTATGCAATTTAAATTGGTCAAATTTACTTTCTAGCGGTGAAATAGCTTGATCTAAATGTATAAGAAGTAATAGTTTTAAAAGTCTCTTCGTTGAGTTTTATAGTTTTATTGTCAACATCATCATCATATTTTCCATTTCTACAAATATCTCGTTTTTCTTATAAATTTTCGTTCCATATTCGTTTTTCTTTAGCAATTTCATTAGTGAAAACTAAAGCATCATAAAAAACAACTTTTGATTAAAGAATGATACATGAGTAGATGAGAGAAAGCTATAGAGTGAAACTGAGTTTGTGGGTGTGAAAAAATAAATGTCCATTCATCAATGTATGGTTAATGGTTATTATCACACAACTTAATTTAACATTTGCTTGTTTTTAATGCAAAATATGGGACTTTTATATACTTAATATATTCGAGCTAAACTTCTACAACTATAGACAAAAAAATGAAAAGTACAAAAGAACAAAAAGCTCAAAAACTTTGATTATTTCACACTTATTAGCTAATTGAGGCCTTGAATAATTGGATATTTAAAGATGACGACAAAAAAATGTATCACTAACTTTATATATGTACACAAACTCTTAGTAAATCCGAGGCCTTAAAAAATTGGGGGCCTAAAGCCCTAGCTTTACTTGCTTTACCCTTGAGCCACCACTGATGGATAGAGGAACCTGGAACAAAACAAGAAAGTATAAGTAGAAACAACAGTTATTAACAAAACATAACTAATACACCTATTTAGAGCCAACTCAGTTAAAACTTGCAACATACACCCACATCTACCATCTGCTTTCTACACTTCTCTCATGTTGTTAATTTATTTTATTTTTTGTGCTTCATAATCAACACAATTGAATTACTCCGTATTATTTTATAGCAGAGAGAATAAATCATCTACCAGTCAACCACACACTCATTAATTATGTATCTTTATAAACACAAAAAATTATAAACATGTAAGACTAAAATTACCGAAAAGCACACAAGGATGGTTCGAGTAAACATCCACCTCTCGGATGAAGTCGATTCTCTGACCAGATGCAGCAATACAATAGAGCTCGATAAGCTCAACCTCATTGGGATCAACTTTATAAAACAGGCGACAACCATTGTAGTGAAAAGGGAAAAGTGAAAAATAGGGTTTGGGTAAATCTGTTTATATATAGGTGTGAGTGTGAGTGAGTAACCGCCTCTGTAACTAAAGCCCAACTAGCTAAGCCCAAGTGTTGATCATCAGCCCAACTAGCTAGGGGTGTTGATCGGTTCGGTTATCGGGTTGTTTGGTTAGTTCGGTTCGGTTTGTTCGGTTTTTTTTCAACCCGAAAACCGAATATGATATTTATAATAAAAAGATATTTATAATAAAAATGATATGATAACATCATAGCTATTGGATCAAATGTTGCTAGATCAAAAACTGACGTGGCATTTTTGTAAATATGTAAAACTATCAAATATTATCTAAGTATAAAGTTTTTATACAATTTTGACATGACCCGTTAGTTTATATAAACTTTCCAAAGTCTTAGACTTTATCCAAAAACACTTTCCAAATATATTTCACATTTCCCATATTTACTAGTTAGCCCAATATATAGCCGAAATATTCATCAAGTCCAAATAGTCGAAACCCTTACATAATAATTACTTTACGAACATAAATAAGTTACATATAAAGCTTATAAGTCGAAAATAATCCATAACCCGCTTAACCAAATAACCACAGAACTTTTGGCCCTTATTGGGCTTTTCGCCCCACAAGCCTAAACGAAGGAATCCGAAACACAATAAGCCAAAAATAAATAAAATTAAGCATAGAATAAAAAAATAGGCACCAACTTTGGAAAATAAGCTAGAAATAACCACCAAATAAGCCAAGCCATAGGCTTAATAGCCAGGGTTTGGGCTTGGGCTTTGGGCCGAGGCCCACGAAACCAAATAAGCATATGTGGGCTTTTGTGTAACCCAATAAGCTCAAAATCATTTTTTATTATTTCAAATAAGCCACGAAAATAAGCTAGGAAAATAAGCCGAAAACTAGAATAAGTCAAAATACATTTCCTTTTGTTTTCTTTTTGGACCGAAACATATATAAGCTCAAATAATCTTTCACAAGCTTATAAATAAGCCGAATAAGATATAAGCTTTTTGGTAAAATATTTCTTTATAACAAAATAGCCACAACAACACAACTATACTTTCCCTTGTTTTGTTTTCTTTTCTTTCTAAGCGACATATATACAAAGCCTTTTTAGGGTTTTTTAAACTTTTAACCTTTGATTTTTATACAAATAAGTGTACATCCCTTCCTTATGCATTTTTAGGATAGTAAAAGTACAAGAAATTTTTAGAAAAGATTACTTACGAAAAGATGGTTAAGAAGAGATTGATGACTAGCTAACAAACCGAATGTTGTTTAGATATGCCCAAACTAACTACTAGAATCAACCCAAAATACTCCTTAGCTTCCAGAAGCTTGATCAAAATTGAAAAATGGATGCTTTATGGGAGTGTTTGTGTTCGTCAGTTATAAGAGAGAAAGGGAGAGAAGAATGAATTTTGTGTGTGTATTTTCTAGAAGATAAGATGTTTAGGATATGAAATTAATGAACATTGCACCTAGTCCCCTCCTTATGTAATTCATTCAAAAGTGGAGATCCCATATATGGAAAATAATCAAGGGAACAAGTTTGCTAAACTTTTGGGATGGTGTTGGTGTTGGACGAGCAAGGAAAGGACCATAAGGGTGGCATTTTTAAATTATTACCATGGTGGGAAGACTCTAGATTTTACCGATTTACTTATTTACGCAAAGCTAGGTAAAATGATAGATTTCCGTAGCAATCGAACGTAATATTTTTAGCAACAAATGTTAAGATATTTCAAGTTTGCTCACAAAGCATAAAAACGCGACATTTGTCGAAATACTACATTAAATAGTAAGCCGGAACGCATCTAGTAAATATTCTCAGTTACGTGTGGGAAACTTCCCGGTTAAGCACATTAATTATCACTACATTAAATAAAGTCAATTAACATACGAAAAAGTCAACGATAATAAATCGGAAATTTTTACGGGGTGTGACAATGTCAGACAACATACCCTTTGACGTTCGAATGACTATCATGAATAGGCTTCTTTCACGCCTCTAGATACAAATTTAAATCTTTTCTATCTTACACCAATTGCTACTTCTGAAGGGTTATGGTGTTTTTCCTGTGGCAAAAAATATGAATGATTGTCTTTGAATCCCCATCAATAAAAAATCTTTTAGGAAGTTGATTAGTCCCCCAATTAAACCCTTTAACCTGATTCACCAAAAATGGTATTTGGTTTTTGTGTCCATCCCGACACACTAGACCAAACCCTTATGAAGATTTATTAACCGTTTTACGATCAAGGACCATGGTATGTGTTCGTGTTCACATTGAGCTCGAGAAGTTGGTACATTCTTGATAATTACTATTTGCCACGTGAATCAATCAAAATAAAATGGTCAGGTCAAGCAGTTGTTGGTGGTAAAATATTCTAGGTTGGTTCTGAAAGGTTTTATAGTGATGATGGTAATTCGTCCAAAATTTATATGCTTGTTTCATTTGATTTGAATACTCATCAATTTTAAGTAGTAGACATGCCTCAAGAGATGCTAGTTGGGGAGTTTTCACCTCCATACTTCATTTTCCAGCTAGGAAACTCTTTCATAATTTCTAGAAGTTTCAGGTTCGATGACTTTTGAATTATTTTTGCTTGGGTGTTGGAAGTTGATGGTGGTTTTACTTCATCGTATAGAATGATATTCACCATTTCATACCCGATCTAGCATGAACTAAAATTACTTAGATTTAGTAAGGATGTGAAACCAATAGTTGAAGCTCATAGCATCCAACATATACCTCACTCACTACAAGTGTTCAATCTAAACTTTTAGAACTTTCAAAACATTGGTGTTGAAGCAAACCGTGGTTCATTTTTCATTGGCCCATACAAAGAATCACTAATTCTTCTTACTGAACGAAATAATTAACTAATACATTAAGTTGTGTCTTTAATGTTATTATTTTATGTCTTTCATGTTATAATCCTATTAGTATTTACATGTTTACTAGTTTGTTCAAAGTGTTTGTATTCATTTGTGTCTTTAATGTTATTATTTATAAGTATTTTACAAGTGCTTTCGTTTACAGAATATACATAAGTATGTCATGAAATTGTCAACTCAATGTTTATATAAAATGTCACAATCATATCATAAGTGTGAAAAATATTACGTGATCAACATTTATGTCATGGAATTGTCAACTAAATGTTTGTATAAAATTACGAACCTGTCACAATCATGTCATAAGTCGCGCAAAATATTACGTGATCAAATGAATGTCATAGAATTGTCAACTCATGTTTTTATAAAATAACACAAATGTCACAATCATGTCATAAGTCGCGCAAAATATTACGTGATCAAATGAATGTCATTGACTTGTCAACTCAATGTTTTTATAAATTAACAAAAATGTCAGAATCATGTCATAGGTCGCGAAAAATATTACGTGGTCAAATGAATGTCATTAATTATCAACTCAAGGTTTTTATAAAAAAAAAATTGTTAGAATCATGCCATATGAATGTCTTTACACAGCTTTGTCGCTCCTACACTATATATAAGCTGTGCATATATTCAAATGACATCATTCTTAAATCTATCAAACATACAAATGGCGTCAAATTCAAATAAATTCAAACATACTAATGATAGATAGCGAGGTGTCATTATGTATGAGGATATGACGTACTCACTGTTAGTTGAAATGGTGATGAATAAATTCAATTTAGATCCAAATGACCGGTTAAATTTAACCTTTAAGCTCCCTTCACAAGACAGTCAGTTGGATATTACAAACGACGAGGAAGTCAAATTTTTTGTTTATTGTGCTTGTAATTCCACTGATGGAATACCACATTTGTATGTTGGTCAACCTAAAAAAACATAAGCAAGGATAATACCCGGTCTAACGCGTATTCTTCAAGCAGCGTTGCTCCGCAAAAATGCAGACGTTATGGAAGGTGGCCATGAAAACGTAATGGCAACCCAAGAGTATGTTAGAAAAATAATTGAGGATGCGTCTGAAGATGATCATTTTACGCGTGGCCCATGGCTAAATGCGGTTATATATCTGCATGCATGCTAAAGGGGTCATGGCAGCGGGTTATCTTGGCGATATGAAAAAATATTGCAAAAATGGAAACTTGATGCGGTCGTAGGCGTAATCATGTCTTGTACGCCGAATGCGTTGGGAGACCTAACAATTACACTGAAAGATCCATCGGGTACAATGGGTGGTATAATTCATTACAAAGTCTTTGAAGAGGAGGAGGGTTACACAAAGTATATCAACGTCGGAGCTGTTTTGATACTTCGTAATTTTTGTGTCTTTACCCCAAAACAATCAAACCATTATCTTAACATTACATTGAGAAACATTGTTCAAGTATTCAACAAGGACACGGTTTTTTAGCTTATAAATGTTTAAGTTTTCATTCCGTACATTAGAGATTGACAAACAGTTCTTATAACTTGTAATGCTTGTTTAAGTCAATGTCTACTTTATTTTGTCTATTTAAGTCATCCACTAAGTTTGAAATGTCTCTCACAATAAGTTGTTAAATGTTAAATATATATACAATATCATTTGATGCTGGTGGGTACACAAGATTATATAAAACATCAACTATCATATCCACATTCGGAAGTATCCTCACACCGACTACTATAGAACTTATAAAGCATATCAATTCTGAACTCTCGGCTCCTGACCCCTACGAAACTGATCTATTATCCAACTTGAAACCACTCCACAATCCTTAAAGTTTGCTTGTTGTGGGATCGGGAAATCCCAACCAGAATTGTATAAGTAGTAGAAATTGTAGGGTTGATGTCTTGTTCTTTCGAAATGGCCATGCTTTTCCAAAATGCCATTTAAAAATTTGGTCCATTGTGTTATACGTTGATATAACAATGACATTCGATCAAAGCTATGCAAAGATTCTAGGACAGAAAATATGGAATTTGGTAAATTTATTACACCCGTCACCGAGTGATTACCTCTGGCATTGATTGGCATATACACTTACGAAGATAAATAGATTCAATAAAGTAAAATTCAATAACTTATTAAATACTAATCGTATCTAAAGGTATTAAACGTTTAAACACAAATACTAACCCAATCAACATCATCCCATGAAGGGTAGGGACGCGTCGATCCATCCAACGTTCCCCTAATATGTCGATCCGTCTCTATTATGAAGATCTTTGAACGTGGGTGCAACCATGCAGTCCCTACTTTAGCCACTGTGAACCGAGCATCATGCCCCTATTTCTAATAATCAGCTCCATCCATGCATTTATTTGCCGATCCAAAAGATAAATTAAAATGAAATGTAGTGTTGGAAAAAAATAATCCTTTTATAAACATTTATTAATAAACTTACATCGTCCGACAACCAACTCACTTTGTTGTGGTCACCCACCATA
>BQNB010005158.1:0-22009 GCA_026074375.1 Tanacetum coccineum
GGGCTATAAACTCACATCGATGATGAAGAACGATTGGCGGGAATGTACACATTGAGTACAAGACGAAACGGAAACTGAACGGCTCGACCGAGAAGTTGCAGCTAATCTTAACGACTAAGACCCACTAGCCTAGGGTAACGCGTTTGATTCTTTTCCGATAATGATTACATCAACGCGACACGTTGATAAAAGATTTAGATTTAAAGTTGTAATAGTTTGGTGGTTGGTTAAATAAATAAATTGAAAAAGCATATGTGATTCATACGATGAATCGTATAAAAGAGCATGTAATATATCCCATATATATTACATATGAAAAATAAGCAATTATATAATTCGTATGATGAATTATATAATAAGACAAACAATCAAATGAATAATTTGCAAAAATTTATAATACATTTGCAAAATTTTATTTAAGAAACGTGAGTTAAAATTGATTAAACAAATGTTTCGACACACGTTTTTTTTTAGAAATTCACCACTTAAAGAATATAAAAATCCTTAGCATAAATGTTAAGCGTACGTTTTTCAAGTTATAAATCATTGCAAAATTATGTCTTTAAAGTTTTTCACAAAGGTTATGATGTAATTTTCCAGTCGACAATTATATAATAAAAATAATTTTTATAATCTAGTATTATCTTTTTCTTTATGGTTTGCTTAAAATAGTTATCCCAATTGTAAAGGTATAGTTTCCGTTTGTTTATCCGGTTATCGAAATGTTACAAATTAACAATCTTTAATTTATATAATTTAATCATTTTTCAATCAATCCGTGTTGCAATCTACTCGTGTGATCAATATATATAATTCGGCGAGACTAAATAATATATGACACATTTATTTAACCATTAACCACCATTTAATCCGATTTTATAATTTATAAAGTCTCGTGTTATATTTATTAGTCAAGTGTATAAACGAAACGAACCCTTGTTGTTTCGCTAAACCAACCGCTCCAACTACATAACCAAACAAACACCCCCTCATGTTGTTTTCTGCCCAACCAAACGCCCCTGTTGGCGCTAACAACCAAACCAAACACACCCTTTATGCATAAACCCAGATCCAAACGCCCTTGTGGCTGTTTTATTTAAAACCAAACGCACCATGGCTGTTTCGCAGCCAACCCAAACGCACCATAACGGCTGAACCAAACAGCCCTATATGGGCTGTTCCCAGAAACAAACACCCCTTTGGGGCTTTACCCACAGAACCAAACACCCCTTGGCTGCTACACAGCCAGCCAAACACCCCCTTTTGTTGCAAAACTAACCCGACACCCTTGTGGTGATAGGCCCAACCCGACGCACCCCATGGCTGGTGGTTTGTAAAACCAACCGCACCCTCGTGGTGCTGCCATTAAACCCAACGCACCCTTGGGGTGGCTATGAACATCAAACACACCCGGCTATGAACATCAAACACACCCAGCTGTGAACATCAAACCAACGCACCCTTGTTGGTAGAACAATCAAACACACCCGGTTGTGAACCCACAAACCTGACCCAAACCAACGTACCTTAACTGTTGGGAAAAACCATATGCACCCCTTAAGGTGTTATAACAACCTAAACGCATCCTAACTATGTTACACAATCAACCGCACCCTTATTGGTGCTATAACCAAATCAAACGCACCCTTTGGTGCTTGAAAAACCAATCCGAACGCACCCTTATGGTGCCTGAGACAAGACCGAACGCACCCTTGAGGTGTTATTTTAAAAACTAAACGCGACGTTGACTGAGTGGTGGTCGACGAGGTGGTGGTGTGATGTAGATGGAGGTGAAGGTAGATGTGGTGGAGTGCGGCGGTGTGAGGAGGACGATGGTGTTGGGTTGGAGATGGTGGCGATCGTTGTGGTGTGAAGATGGTAGAGGTGGTGTTGGCGGTTCGGCGTGGAGGTCGCCGAAAGTACTCGCCGGAAAATGAATGGGGCGCCGGAAAGATATAGAGAGGAGTGTGTGTATATTGCTAGGTTAAATGAATGATTATAACCCTAAATGTTACTTATATATATACATATGAAAGTTTTATAAACAAAATAGAAGGTGTGTAATAGTCGTACTAGGTGTTTTTTGTAAATATTGCTAGAATGACCAATAGAATAGTGTATTATGGTAATAATGGTTCGGGACTCGTTTAAGCTACTTTACGGATGATTCAAACACGAAACTTGCGCATTGTTTTCTATATCATATATATTCTTCTGATAAAAAGTGTGTATTTCACTCGACTAATTTTTCGTAAAAAGTTTTATAAAATTTATTTAAAACGTTATTTTTTATTTTGTGTCTTGTTTAAAAATATAATGGGAAATTTTAATCGGATTTTCGCGTTTTCAATAACGCTTATATAAGTAAAATTATTAAATAATTTTATATTTAATATTTTTTATTAGTATATAGTGATAATTAAAAATATTATTATTTTTGTTTTGTCGGTATCAGTTCATTTTTGCTTGTGTGCAGTTTTTCAAACTTTGCGGGGCTGTGTTTTAGCCCTTTTTTGGCTCGTTTACTGGTTTTCGGGCAAAATAAAAAAGTCGTTCAGGACAATCGTTTTACATCCAAATTGATTTAGGGTCTGAATCATGAAAACATGATTAGTGGTTCGTGTTTGATAACCAGTAGGAATTTTATTTATATCTTTTTTTTTGTTTTCGATAAATCAAATAAGTTAAAATAATAACATTTCCCATGAGTGATGTAAAAACTAATTAAATATGAATTTATTATTTAAAATTTGTTCCGAAATTTACCAGTTACTCCGGTATTCGTTTTTAAGTGACGATAAAAAAGATCATAAGTCAAAAAGTAAGATCGGATCCTGACCCAAAGGTCCAAAGGTTTAAAATAGTCCTTTAAAATTTCGAAAATTGCCGGATGTTACAGTACCTACCCTTTAAAGAAATCTCGTCCCGAGATTTAATTTTTGTTGTTAACGTTTGTGTGACCAAGAAAATTTAAGAATTAATAAACCATTCCCAACAAGACGATGATAACTTTATCAGCAAAATTTTTGTTGTTTCGGGACAATTTATCAATATTACCAAAAATTTGGCTAAGTTTGGATTAGGATATTTAATCCTCCAAAGGGTATCTAAAAAAATATCATTGACAGGATCTTATGACTGATATAACGCTGTTAAAAAATTCCTTAAATAGTTGAAATCTTCAAAATGAAAGTGTAGTCACGTGAGTGGTTTGTTAAAAAGTTTCTAATCGGTTCACAATGACGGAGTATCATTTCTACTATTTAATGTTCGATGATTAAACATCAACGTTGACATATGTATGTAAGTACCCAAACTTATTGGCAGTACTAGGTTGTATCGGACCTAAGTCTTCCTACTAGCGGTCGAAAATGAATAGTCCAATATCTGTTTCGTCGATAGGTGTTTTTTATCTCGTTTTAAGGGAGTTGCTACTAGTTGAATACCTATTTGATAAAGTTGTATCAGCGGGACCGCTCCATGGACCAACCAGCAGCGACCATAACGTCAATACTATACAAATGGTGATGGGATGTCGTTGAACGAGGACATTTCGTGGCGAAAACAAAATTCCAGAATAAAGTTCAATAAATGAGGGAGCTCGCGAGTGAGCTTATGCGATAGACCGGTCGGGTTATTGAGTACTCGGGTCTGTTAGTTCGATGAATCAAACTCCATTAGTCAAGTGTGTAAAAATGTCTGTTAGTTCCAAAGAACAGTTCGTGAGAGATTAGCAAACGGCAAAAGTATACTTAAGTGTGTGATAAGGTAGCTCCAATTGAGGCCCTTAAGATTTTGCTATGTAGTAAGACTACGATTTGTGTCTTTGTCCCTTTTAACGAAGTCCTGCGTGATTAACGAGTTCATGTTCTTACCTCGTCTCTTACCGGATTACCATTATAGGCCCATTATTTATAATTTCTTATTTACATAAATGAAAGGTCCAAATTTTGTATGTAGAAATGATTAAACTTATGGTTTCGGTGATTTACAACTTACTTTATTTAAATGAAGAGGCAGTACAATCCTTTTAAATTAAACAGACCATAAATATTACTACTTAATATTCCGTTGCCAATCGAGTAACCGTAAATTTCATGGTGGTGGATGACATGGTCGATGCATGTGCTCTAATGAGTATGGAACGAGTGTTCAAAACTCGTCTTCGAAGACAGGGAGTAAATACTACCAAAATTTCAACCTAGGGTTTAAGATTAGGTAATGAGTACACGGTTAGAGTAACACAGGGTAATAAGTCTCGATGAACCAGTCAACATAGCAATTATCATATCACTCCTATTACAAGTCCCGCCCATACAAGACTTGTAATACTTAGATTCATACATAATTCCATGTAAACAGAACTGTGACGGGTTTTGTTTACATAGCAATTATCATATCAATCCTTATATTACAAGTCCCGCCCATACAATATTGTTTAATACTTAGTTCATTACATTTAATTCCATGTAACAAAATTATGACGGTCTTCGTGTAATACAATATAGTATAAAGCTATGAAGAAAATAATATCCTTAGAGACCATTGTTTAACTCACAATGTCTGAGAACGAAATGAGACCATTGTGCAACTCACAATGTCTAAGAAGTAAGATGAGACCATTGTATAACTCACAATGTCTGAGAACGAAATGAGACCATTGTGCGACTCACAATGTCTAAGAAGTAAGATGAGACCATTGTATAACTCACAATGTCTGAGGTTATATTGAGACCATTTGTGCAAACTAACAATGTATTAAGAAATGCTCTGGTATTTTTATAAATTTACTCTTATGTAAATAAACGTGCGATTATACGCAAATGATGAAAGATACTATATCTCATTATATGTATGTCACGTAAAAACAACTTAATGCAGCACGTAATGTAAGCACATAAGCAAGTAACGTGTATGCACTTTGAAAATGTTTGATGTGATGCAATGTTTGTGAAAACGGTTATAGTCTAGGGTAAAATATGCAACCTAGTTCTCTATAACCTTGGCTCTGATACCAATCTGTAACACCCCCAAAAATGTGTCGCAGCGGAAATATGTCAGGGAGCGTTACTTCATAATACAATAGCACAAGATACAAGAGAACGACCTCTAAATGTGTCGTTTGTAAAACAATCTCGTTGATTTTCTGAAATCAAAATAATAGTTGTCCCATAATTGCATCAAAATTGAAAGCTTGAAGCGACACAGCGAGATATGATTATTTGTAGAACTCCAATTATGAAATCTTGTCAATTTAGACTCCAAAGCACATCATATAGTCAAGCATCATATCCACCTGAGAAAACAGCGCTTAAAAGTGTCAACATTAAAGTTGGTGAGTTCATAGAGTTTTGTAAGTATAAATGTAAATGTTGGAATCCAAAGATTTATAAAGTATGTATGACCATTTCAATCCTTATAATAATCGCCAAAAGTGTAAGAGTAAATGTAGAACCAAAAGAGTTTAGTGTTTATTGCTTCGCCGCAATATAATGAAGCTGTTCAGAAAATTAGTACTGTTTAATAAGTAGTATGGAAAGTGAGATTGTTGATTCCATAAAATGTATGGGTCTACTAAAACAAAATAAATAACCTCATAAATAATATCTATAGTTGCACTATGCTCTGACACTAGAAGCTCGGACATATATGTATGCAATTTAATGCAAATAAAGGCCCGTGTAGATGTTCAAACCCGTAAACATCCAAATTGTTCTGACATGTATGCATTCGTTGTTTCAGTACAATCGAAACTAGTGAGCGCTACTCACCCGAAATAGGAATGTCAAATCCCAAATAGATCTTTTTTTTACACTCGCAGTCCCTTCAACCCGTCAATACCGGTCAAGATTTTAAACAGTTCTTTGGATAATGGCAAATGGTGAGGTTATGTTACTTAGGCACATGTAAACAGGAGTGATTAACCGATAATACTTGTGTCCAATTTATAAATTAACTGTTCGTATTTGTAAATAGCTTTGAGTACTTAAGTAATTAAGTAGAACATAGTGTTGATATAAAATCAAGTATCGAGTTCGTAATGAGTATGTAAAATATGTTTTTTATATTTAGCATGTATTTCTCCCCCGAGATTTGTTAAAGTAAATGTAAAACAAGTGAAAGAGGGGCTAATATACCCACACGATGATGAAAGAACGAATGGCGGGAATGTACATTTGAGTACAAGTCGAAACGGTAAACAGAAAAGGCGTCGGACCAAGGAAAGTTGCGGTTTATCTTACCGGCTCACTAAAACCCAATAGCCTAGGATCGATGTACTTGGTTTCTCGAGATGAGGGCAATGTCAACGCGACACGTTGATAAAAGATTTAGATTTAAAGTTGTAATAGTTTGGTGGTTGGTTAAATAAATAAATCAAAAAGCATATGTAATTCATACGATGAATCATATAGCAGAGTATGTAATAATAGCCGTATCATATTTACATATGGGAAAATCTAAGCAAATTATATCATTCGTATGATGAATTATATAATGCAAGAAAACAATCAAAAGATAATTTGAAATATATAAACCTTTGCCAAATTTTATTTAACAAAAAATGTGATTAAATGATTTAAACAAATGATTCGACAAGTTTTTTTAGAATATCACCACCTTAAATAAATAAATATTCTTAAGCATAAAAAGGTAAGCGTACGTTTTAAGTTCATTAAATCATGCACATTATGTCTTTAAAGTTTTCATTTCACAAAGGTTATGATGTAAATTTCCAGTTGTCAATTATAAAATATAAAATAATCTTTTATAATCTAGTATACTATTTCTTTGACGGTTTGCTAAAATAGTTATCCCAATTGTAAAAGTATAGTTTCCGTTTGTTTATCCGGTTATCGAAATGTTACAAATTAACAATCTTTAATTTATATAATTTAATCATTTTTCAATCAATCCGTGTTGCAATCTACTCGTGTGATCAATATATATAATTCGGCGAGACTAAATAATATATGACACATTTATTTAACCATTAACCACCATTTAATCCGATTTTATAATTTATAAAGTCTCGTGTTATATTTATTAGTCAAGTGTATAAACGAAACGAACCCTTGTTGTTTCGCTAAACCAACCGCTCCAACTACATAACCAAACAAACACCCCCTCATGTTGTTTTCTGCCCAACCAAACGCCCCTGTTGGCGCTAACAACCAAACCAAACACACCCTTTATGCATAAACCCAGATCCAAACGCCCTTGTGGCTGTTTTATTTAAAACCAAACGCACCATGGCTGTTTCGCAGCCAACCCAAACGCACCATAACGGCTGAACCAAACAGCCCTATATGGGCTGTTCCCAGAAACAAACACCCCTTTGGGGCTTTACCCACAGAACCAAACACCCCTTGGCTGCTACACAGCCAGCCAAACGCACCCTCGGCTGCCACTATGAAAATCAAACGCACCCTAATTGTTAATAACCAAGAACAAACACCCCTAGCTGTTTCGGTTAAACCAAACGCACCCTTGTGCCGTTTGGCAGCCAACCAAACACCCTCTTTTGTTGCAAACCAAACTCGACACCCTTGTGGTGATAGGCCCAACCCGACGCACCCCATGGCTGGTGGTTTGTAAAACCAACCGCACCCTCGTGGTGCTGCCATTTAACCCAACGCACCCTTGGGGTGGTTATGAACATCAAACACACCCGGCTGTGAACATCAAACCAACGCACCCTAACTGTTGGGAAAAACCATACGCACCCCTTAAGGTGTTATAACAACCTAAACGCATCCTAACTATGTTACACAATCAACCGCACCCTTTACTGGTGCTATAACCAAATCAAACGCACCCTCTGGTGCTTGAAAAACCAATCCGAACGCACCCTTATGGTGCCTGAGACAAGACCGAACGCAGTACAAGCCAAAACCCCGTGTCGGGTGGGCTGCAACCCGATAAAACAAACACACCCTAGCTATGATTTTTTCAAAGCAAACGTACCTTTTTCTTGGTATGAACCAAAACCAAACGCATCCCTCGGGTGCAAATTCTACAAACCAGACGCACCCCTTAAGGTGTTATAACAACCTAAACGCATCCTAACTATGTTACATAATCAACCGCACCCTTACTAGTGCTATAACCAATCCGAACGCACCCTTATGGTTGCCTGAGACAGACCGATGCACCCTTGAGGTGTTTATTTTAAAAACCAAACGGAAGTTGACTGACTTGGTGGTCGAACGAGGTGGTGGTGTGATGTAGATGGAGGTGAAGGTAGATGTGGTGGAGTGCGACGGTGTGAGGAGGACAATGGTGTTAGATTGGAGATGGTGGCGATCGTTGTGGTGTGAAGATGGTAGAGGTGGTGTTGGCGGTTCGGCGTGAAGGTCGCCGGAAGTACTCGCCGGAAAATGAATGGGGGCGCCGGAAAGATATAGAGAGGAGTGTGTGTATATTGCTAGGGTTAAATGAATGATTATAACCCTAAATGTTACTTATATATACATATGAAAGTTTTATAAAAAAAATAGAAGGTGTGTAATAGTCTAGGGTGTTTCATGTAAATATTACTAGAAGGACCAATAGTGTAATTTTTGGTAAAAAATGATTCGGGACTGCTTGGCTACTTAGCGGAAAGATTCAAACAGAAACTTGCGCCATTGTTGTATCTAAATCATTTTTCTTTTATTTTTTTATGATAATATATGAGTATTCACTCGACTAATTTTCGTAAACGTTCTATATAAATTTAATTTATAAACGTTTCTTATTTTTTTAGGATTGGTTAAAAATAAAAAGGAAATTTTAACTCGGATATTCGCGTTATCAATAACGCTTAAATACGTAAAACATTAAATAATTTTATTTAATATTTTTATTAGATAAATAGTGATAATAAAAAATAAATTTAAATATTTTTGTGTGTCGGTATCTGTTGTGTGTAGTTTTCAGAACTTTGCGGGGCTGTTTTATCCCTTTTTGGCTCGTTTCCAGGTTTCGGGCAAAACTAAAACGTCATCAGGAATATCGTTTTACATCAAATTTGCTTAGGATCCGAATATGGAAAAAATAGTTTTAGTGGTTCGTTTTTTATAAACCAGCTATGAATTTATATATATCTTTATTTTTATTTTTATTTTTGTTGTTTTCGAATCAAATAAGTTATAAATAACTTTCCCATGAGAGATGTACTAATAAATATGATTTATTATTTAAAATTTGTTCCAAAAATTTTACCAGTTACGCGGTAATCGTTTTTATGTGACGATAAAAGATCGTAAGTCAAAAAGTAAGATCGGACCTGAAAGGTCAAAGTTTAAAATAGTCATTTAAAATTTCAAAAAAAAATTGCCGCGATTGTTACATTACTACCCCTTAAAGAAATCTCGTCCCGAGATTTAATTTTTGTGTTAACCGATTGTGTGACCAAGAAAAATTTAAGATTTAATAAACCAGTTCCAAACAAGACGATGATAACTTTATTCAGCAAAATTTTTGTTGTTTCGATAATTCTCAATATATCAAAAATTTTGGCTAAGTTTGACCAGGATATTTAATCCATAAAAAGGGTATCTCAAAAAAAATATCATTACAGATCTTATGACTGATATGACAGTATATAAAAAAAATCTTTTAATAGTGAAATCATCAAAAGAAAGTGTAGCCACGTGAGTGCGTTTGTAAAAGTTTCTAAACGTCCGAGGACGGAGTCTCGTTTCTACTATCTGTAATGTTCGATGATTCACATCAACGTGACTTATGTATGTAAGTACCCAACTTACTTGGCAGTACTAGGATGTATCGCAACCTAAGTCTTCCTACTAGTGGCCCGAAATGAAATAGTCCGACTATCTGTTTCGTCGGTGGGTGTTTATCTGGTTTAAGGAGGGGTTGCATTACCTATTGGATAAAGTTGTACCAGTTGGGACCGCTCCAGGGCCCAACAACAGTAACCATAACGTCAATACTATAACAAATGGTGATGAGATGTCGAGAATGAGGACATTTCGAGAAACAATATTCCCGGAATAAAGTTTAACAAATGGGAGGAGCTCGCGGAAGAGCTTATGCGATAGACGACGGATTATGGTACTCAGTCGGCTTAGTTTGAGGGACGAATAAACTCCATTACTCAGTGTGTAACAAGTCTGTTAGTTCCACGAACAGTTCGTGATCGCGAGTGGATTAGCAACGGCAAAAGTAATAACTTAAGAATGTGATAAGGTAGCTCAAGTGGAGGCCTTAAGTTTCTGTGTGTAGTAGACACGTTGTGTCTCTAGACCCCTTTTAACGGATTCTGATGATTATCGATTTCAGGTTCATACCTCGTGTCATATCGGATACCATTAAGCCACTCATCTATAAGTTCTTATTTACATAAAGAAGACAGGTTATCCAAATTTATGTAAGTAAGAAATGTTTTAAAACTTATGGTTCGGTGATTTATATTTTATTTATTTAAATGAAGAGGCGTCCCAATCCTTTTAAATAAACAGACTATAAATCACCCTACTTAATAATTCCCGATGCAATACGCGTACTCTCATAACCTTCAAGGTGGTTGACATGATGTTGCATGTGTTCTACTGAGTATGGGACGAGTGTTCTAAACTCGTCTTCGGAGGCGGAAAGTAAAACTATCAAGGAAATTACATAGTGTTCGAGATCGTTAATGAGTACTCGGTTAGAGTAAATAAGGTAAAAGTCTTTACGAACGAGTTAACATAGCAATTATTGTAAATCCTCTTTCAAGGTCCCGCCATACAAGACTTGTACTTACTTTGATTGTATTTACATAATCCCATGTAAACAGAACTGTGAGGGTTTTGTTAACATAGCAATTTATCATATCAATCCTCATTATTACCAAGTCCGCCATACAAGACTTGTAAACTTAGTTCCTACTAATTTCCATGTAACAAATTATGACGGTCTCCGCGTAATACAAATTTAGTATAAAGTATGAAGAAAAATAATAACTTAGAGCCATTGTTTAATCATCAATGTCTGAGAAGAAATGAGACCATTGTGCAATCTCAATGTCGAGGTATAATTGAGCCATTGTTGCAATCACAATGTCTTAAGAAAATGCTCTGTCATTTATATAAATAAACTCTTATATAAATAAACGTGCGATTTACGCAAGATGTAAGCGATATATATTACAATATGTCTGTCACTCAGCACTTAATGCAGCACGTAATGTAAGCAATAAAGCAAGTAACGTGTATGCACTTTGAAAATGTTTGATTGTGATGCATGTTTGTATGAAAACGGTTATAGTCTAGGTTAAATATGCAACCTAGTTCTCTATAACATTGGCTCTGATACCATCTGTATCACCCCCAAAAATGTGTCGCAGCGGAAAAATATGTCAGGGGCATTACTTATTAATACAATAGCACATGATACAGAGAACGACTCTAAAGTGTCGTTTGTAAAAACATCTCTGTTATTTTCTGAAATCAAAATAATAGTTGTCTTAATTGCTATCACCATGAAAAACTTGAATGTAAAGATCTCCAATTGCACTCAAATAATCCAAGCATCTAATTACCTGTAGAAAAACATGCTAAAGTGGTCAACATTAAAAGTTGGTGAGTTATAGATTTAGTTTAAATATGATTGTAGTTTCAACAAATATATTTATCCACTGTGTTCTCACAGGTACCATGGAAAAAATATTTAAAATATATGCACGACCCATTTTATGTTTCAAAAGTATCATTTTATCCAAAGATTTTTAAAATATGCATGACAAATTTAATGTCACCAAAATGTTCCAAGTATGTATTTGTCGGGGGCCCTGCAGTCCCACCGTGATCCGATATGTTATAACGTTCGTTCCCAGTGATAGCTAGTCACCCGAACGGGGGTTGTCAATCCCGGAATAGATCTATTTTATATCAATTCGCTTGTGGACATCACGCTATAGATGTTCGTTACCTGCGATAAGGTTAATCACCCCGAACAGGGATCCACACCGAATAGATCTATTTTATAACATTCGCGCTCACCCTTCAAGTGATTTACAGTTCATGACGCTGTGACGTAGACATGTTGTATGTACCCGATTCGGGCAGTGATACAAATAATGTGTTCCCATCATGGGTGTTCCCTCCAAGAACACCCGGGCATGTAATGCTTGTTGGCCCCGCAGGCGCCAAACAAATCGTAATCCGAAAATCATTTCAATGTAATAGTATGCATTCGTGACAAAAATAAAGTCCAAATAATGTATCCCATAGCGAGCTTTGCAAATAAGTATTGTAAACCAATTTGAAAATCAATCATGTAAATGTGTTTTGTAATGGAATAGCAAAATCAAGTATGTGAACCAAGTGCTGTAGAGGAATATGTAAAAGTATTGTGAACAACTATTGTAAACATGTATATTGAGCATGTATTCTCCCCCGAGATTTGTAAAGTAAATGTAAAACAAGTGAAAGAGGGGCTATAAACTCACATCGATGATGGTAGAACGTATGGGCGGGGGAACTGCGCACATAAACGCCCAGCAAACTGGAAACTAGAACGGCTCGACCAAGAAGTTACAACTAATCTTAACGCCTAAGCTCCACTAGCCTGAAGATAATGGTATTGGGGTCTCCCGATGAATGGTTATATCAAGACTCGATGTTGAAAGATTTAGATTTAAGTTGTATAATCAGTTTGGTGGTTGGTTAAATAAAAATCGAAAGCATACTGATTTATGATGAATTTATAGCAGAGTATGTATTTATATCCCGCTATATATTACATAGAAAAAAAGAAGCAATTATATAATTCGTATGATGGAATTTTATAATAAGACAAACAATCAGATGAATAATTTAAATAGTTGATTACTTTGCAAATATTGGTTTTATGAAGATGTGAGTAATTGATTTAACGAAATAATTTGGGATGTTTTAGAAAATCAATTTAAACAACTAAAAGTTCTTAGCATAAAAGAAATCGTACGTTTTAAAGTTACAAATCAGGTACACTATGTTTTAAAGCTTTTACAAAGGTTATGATGTTAATTTCTAGTTGACAATTATAAAATATAACATAATATTTTATAATTATTTTTATAGTTTCTTGTACGGTTTGCTAAAAATTAGTTTCCATTTGTAAAATTATAGTTTCCATTAGTTTATCCGGTTAATTGAGTATTAGTGTTACAAATTAAAAATCTTTTAATTTATATAATTTAATCACATTTTTTTTATTATTCGTTATTGCAATCTACTCATGTGATCAATATATATAAAATTAGGCGAGACTAAATAATAATATGACACATATATTTAACCATACCACCATTAAATCGGTTTTTAATTTATAAAGTCTCGTGTTATATTTATTAGTCCGTGTTAAACGAAACGAACTTGTTGTTTCGCTAAAACCAACCGTCCAACTAATAACCAAACAAACACCCCCTCATGTTGGTTTTTCTGTCCCACCAAAACGCCCGCCTGTTGGCACTAACAACAAACCAAACACACCCTTTTATGCTTAAACCCAGATCCAAACGCCTGTGCCAGTTTTATTAAAAACCCAACGCACCATGGCTTTGTTCCGCAGCCAACCCAAACGCCACCATTAACGGCTGAAACCAAGCAGGCCCTATATGGCTGTTCCCAGAAAAAACAACCCCTTTGGGACTTTACCCACAGAACCAAACCCCCTTGGCTGCTACCACAGCCAGCCAACACCCCTTTTGTTGCAAACTAACCGACACCCTTGTGGTGATAGGCCAACCCGACGCACCCGATGGTTGTGGTTTGTAACAACCGCACCCTCGAGGATGTGCCATTAAAACCAACGCACCCCTAATTCTCAGTTATATCTAAACCAAGCGTTTTGCCTTTAGCTCCGGCTGAAATGAAACCACTAAACCAAGTGCACCCTTAGTGGTGCAAACACTACCCAAAACCGCAGCCCTTGCAGCTGACCGGACCCCATACACACCCCTGCTTGCGAAACCGAGAACCAAATCGCCCGTAAAACCAACCGCACCCTCGTGGTGCTGCCATTAAACCCAACGCACCCTTGGGGTGGCTATGAACATCAAACACACCCGGCTATGAACATCAAACACACCCAGCTGTGAACATCAAACCAACGCACCCTTGTTGGTAGAACAATCAAACACACCCGGTTGTGAACCCACAAACCTGACCCAAACCAACGCACCTTAACTGTTGGGAAAAACCATACGCACCTCTTAAGGTGTTATAACAACCTAAACGCATCCTAACTATGTTACACAATCAACCGCACCCTTACTGGTGCTATAACCAAATCAAACGCACCCTTTGGTGCTTGAAAAACCAATCCGAACGCACCCTTATGGTGCCTGAGACAAGACCGAACGCACCCTTGAGGTGTTATTTTAAAAACCAAACGCGACGTTGACTGAGTGGTGGTCGAACGAGGTGGTGGTGTGATGTAGATGGAGGTGAAGGTAGATGTGGTGGAGTGCGGCGGTGTGAGGAGGACGATGGTGTTGGGTTGGAGATGGTGGCGATCGTTGTGGTGTGAAGATGGTAGAGGTGGTGTTGGCGGTTCGGCGTGGAGGTCGCCGGAAGTACTCGCCGGAAAATGAATGGGGGCGCCGGAAAGATATAGAGAGGAGTGTGTGTATATTGCTAGGTTAAATGAATGATTATAACCCTAAATGTTACTTATATATATACATATGAAAGTTTTATAAACAAAATAGAAGGTGTGTAATAGTCTAGGGTGTTTCATGTAAATATTACTAGAAGGACCAATAGTGTAATTTTTGGTAAATAATGATTCGGGACTGCTTGGCTACTTAGCGGAAAGATTCAAACAGAAACTTGCGCCATTGTTGTATCTAAATCATTTTTCTTTTATTTTTTTATGATAATATATGAGTATTCACTCGACTAATTTTCGTAAACGTTCTATATAAATTTAATTTATAAACGTTTCTTATTTTTTTAGGATTGGTTAAAAATAAAAAGGAAATTTTAACTCGGATATTCGCGTTATCAATAACGCTTAAATACGTAAAACATTAAATAATTTTATTTAATATTTTTATTAGATAAATAGTGATAATAAAAAATAAATTTAAATATTTTTGTGTGTCGGTATCTGTTGTGTGTAGTTTTCAGAACTTTGCGGGGCTGTTTTAGCCCTTTTTGGCTCGTTTCCAGGTTTCGGGCAAAACTAAAAAGTCATCAGGAATATCGTTTTACATCAAATTTGCTTAGGATCCGAATATGGAAAAAATAGTTTTAGTGGTTCGTTTTTTATAAACCAGCTATGAATTTATATATATCTTTATTTTTATTTTTATTTTTGTTGTTTTCGAATCAAATAAGTTATAAATAACTTTCCCATGAGAGATGTACTAATAAATATGATTTATTATTTAAAATTTGTTCCGAAAATTTTACCAGTTACGCGGTAATCGTTTTTATGTGACGATAAATTATCATAAGTCAAAAAGTAAGATCGGACCTGAAAGGTCAAAGTTTAAAAATAGTCATTTAAAATTTCAAAAAAAAATTGCCGCGATTGTTACATTACTACCCCTTAAAGAATATCTCGTCCCGAGATTTAATTTTTGTGTTAACCGTTTGTGTGACCAAGAAATTTAGATTTAATAAACCAGTTCCAAACAAGACGATGATAACTTTATTCAGCAAAATTTTTGTTGTTTCGATAATTCTCAATATACCAAAAATTTTGGCTAAGTTTGACCAGGATATTTAATCCATAAAAAGGGTATCTCAAAAAAAATATCGTTACAGATCTTATGACTGATATGACAGTATATATAAAAAAAATTCTTTTAATAGTGAAATCATCAAAAAAAAGTGTAGTCACATGAGTGCGTTTGTAAAAGTTTCTAAACGTCCGAGGACGGAGTCTCGTTTCTACTATCTGTAATGTTCGATGATTCACATCAACGTGACTTATGTATGTAAGTACCCAACTTACTTGGCAGTACTAGGATGTATCGCAACCTAAGTCTTCCTACTAGTGGCCCGAAATGAAATAGTCCGACTATCTGTTTCGTCGGTAGGTGTTTATCTGGTTTAAGGAGGGGGTTGCCATTACTATGGATAAAGTTGTACCCAGTAGGACCGTCCAGGGCCCCAACAACAGTAACCATAACGTCAATACTATAACAAATGGTGATGAGATGTCGAGAATGAGGACATTTCGAGAAACAATATTCCCGGAATAAAGTTTAACAAATGGGAGGAGCTCGCGGAAGAGCTTATGCGATAGACGACGGATTATGGTACTCAGTCGGCTTAGTTTGAGGGACGAATAAACTCCATTACTCAGTGTGTAACAAGTCTGTTAGTTCCACGAACAGTTCGTGATCGCGAGTGGATTAGCAACGGCAAAAGTAATAACTTAAGAATGTGATAAGGTAGCTCAAGTGGAGGCCTTAAGTTTCTGTGTGTAGTAGACACGTTGTGTCTCTAGACCCCTTTTAACGGATTCTGATGATTATCGATTTCAGGTTCATACCTCGTGTCATATCGGATACCATTAAGCCACTCATCTATAAGTTCTTATTTACATAAAGAAGACAGGTTATCCAAATTTATGTAAGTAAGAAATGTTTTAAAACTTATGGTTCGGTGATTTATATTTTATTTATTTAAATGAAGAGGCGTCCCAATCCTTTTAAATAAACAGACTATAAATCACCCTACTTAATAATTCCCGATGCAATACGCGTACTCTCATAACCTTCAAGGTGGTTGACATGATGTTGCATGTGTTCTACTGAGTATGGGACGAGTGTTCCAAACTCGTCTTCGGAGGCGGAAAGTAAAACTATCAAGGAAATTACATAGTGTTCGAGATCGTTAATGAGTACTCGGTTAGAGTAAATAAGGTAAAAGTCTTTACGAACGAGTTAACATAGCAATTATTGTAAATCCTCTTTCAAGGTCCCGCCATACAAGACTTGTACTTACTTTGATTGTATTTACATAATCCCATGTAAACAGAACTGTGAGGGTTTTGTTAACATAGCAATTTATCATATCAATCCTCATTATTACCAAGTCCGCCATACAAGACTTGTAAACTTAGTTCCTACTAATTTCCATGTAACAAATTATGACGGTCTCCGCGTAATACAAATTTAGTATAAAGTATGAAGAAAAATAATAACTTAGAGCCATTGTTTAATCATCAATGTCTGAGAAGAAATGAGACCATTGTGCAATCTCAATGTCGAGGTATAATTGAGCCATTGTTGCAATCACAATGTCTTAAGAAAATGCTCTGTCATTTATATAAATAAACTCTTATATAAATAAACGTGCGATTTACGCAAGATGTAAGCGATATATATTACAATATGTCTGTCACTCAGCACTTAATGCAGCACGTAATGTAAGCAATAAAGCAAGTAACGTGTATGCACTTTGAAAATGTTTGATTGTGATGCATGTTTGTATGAAAACGGTTATAGTCTAGGTTAAATATGCAACCTAGTTCTCTATAACATTGGCTCTGATACCATCTGTATCACCCCCAAAAATGTGTCGCAGCGGAAAAATATGTCAGGGGCATTACTTATTAATACAATAGCACATGATACAGAGAACGACTCTAAAGTGTCGTTTGTAAAAACATCTCTGTTATTTTCTGAAATCAAAATAATAGTTGTCTTAATTGCTATCACCATGAAAAACTTGAATGTAAAGATCTCCAATTGCACTCAAATAATCCAAGCATCTAATTACCTGTAGAAAAACATGCTAAAGTGGTCAACATTAAAAGTTGGTGAGTTATAGATTTAGTTTAAATATGATTGTAGTTTCAACAAATATATTTATCCACTGTGTTCTCACAGGTACCATGGAAAAAATATTTAAAATATATGCACGACCCATTTTATGTTTCAAAAGTATCATTTTATCCAAAGATTTTTAAAATATGCATGACAAATTTAATGTCACCAAAATGTTCCAAGTATGTATTTGTCGGGGGCCCTGCAGTCCCACCGTGATCCGATATGTTATAACGTTCGTTCCCAGTGATAGCTAGTCACCCGAACGGGGGTTGTCAATCCCGGAATAGATCTATTTTATATCAATTCGCTTGTGGACATCACGCTATAGATGTTCGTTACCTGCGATAAGGTTAATCACCCCGAACAGGGATCCACACCGAATAGATCTATTTTATAACATTCGCGCTCACCCTTCAAGTGATTTACAGTTCATGACGCTGTGACGTAGACATGTTGTATGTACCCGATTCGGGCAGTGATACAAATAATGTGTTCCCATCATGGGTGTTCCCTCCAAGAACACCCGGGCATGTAATGCTTGTTGGCCCCGCAGGCGCCAAACAAATCGTAATCCGAAAATCATTTCAATGTAATAGTATGCATTCGTGACAAAAATAAAGTCCAAATAATGTATCCCATAGCGAGCTTTGCAAATAAGTATTGTAAACCAATTTGAAAATCAATCATGTAAATGTGTTTTGTAATGGAATAGCAAAATCAAGTATGTGAACCAAGTGCTGTAGAGGAATATGTAAAAGTATTGTGAACAACTATTGTAAACATGTATATTGAGCATGTATTCTCCCCCGAGATTTGTAAAGTAAATGTAAAACAAGTGAAAGAGGGGCTATAAACTCACATCGATGATGGTAGAACGTATGGGCGGGGGAACTGCGCACATAAACGCCCAGCAAACTGGAAACTAGAACGGCTCGACCAAGAAGTTACAACTAATCTTAACGCCTAAGCTCCACTAGCCTGAAGATAATGGTATTGGGGTCTCCCGATGAATGGTTATATCAAGACTCGATGTTGAAAGATTTAGATTTAAGTTGTATAATCAGTTTGGTGGTTGGTTAAATAAAAATCGAAAGCATACTGATTTATGATGAATTTATAGCAGAGTATGTATTTATATCCCGCTATATATTACATAGAAAAAAAGAAGCAATTATATAATTCGTATGATGGAATTTTATAATAAGACAAACAATCAGATGAATAATTTAAATAGTTGATTACTTTGCAAATATTGGTTTTATGAAGATGTGAGTAATTGATTTAACGAAATAATTTGGGATGTTTTAGAAAATCAATTTAAACAACTAAAAGTTCTTAGCATAAAAGAAATCGTACGTTTTAAAGTTACAAATCAGGTACACTATGTTTTAAAGCTTTTACAAAGGTTATGATGTTAATTTCTAGTTGACAATTATAAAATATAACATAATATTTTATAATTATTTTTATAGTTTCTTGTACGGTTTGCTAAAAATTAGTTTCCATTTGTAAAATTATAGTTTCCATTAGTTTATCCGGTTAATTGAGTATTAGTGTTACAAATTAAAAATCTTTTAATTTATATAATTTAATCACATTTTTTTTATTATTCGTTATTGCAATCTACTCATGTGATCAATATATATAAAATTAGGCGAGACTAAATAATAATATGACACATATATTTAACCATACCACCATTAAATCGGTTTTTAATTTATAAAGTCTCGTGTTATATTTATTAGTCCGTGTTAAACGAAACGAACTTGTTGTTTCGCTAAAACCAACCGTCCAACTAATAACCAAACAAACACCCCCTCATGTTGGTTTTTCTGTCCCACCAAAACGCCCGCCTGTTGGCACTAACAACAAACCAAACACACCCTTTTATGCTTAAACCCAGATCCAAACGCCTGTGCCAGTTTTATTAAAAACCCAACGCACCATGGCTTTGTTCCGCAGCCAACCCAAACGCCACCATTAACGGCTGAAACCAAGCAGGCCCTATATGGCTGTTCCCAGAAAAAACAACCCCTTTGGGACTTTACCCACAGAACCAAACCCCCTTGGCTGCTACCACAGCCAGCCAACACCCCTTTTGTTGCAAACTAACCGACACCCTTGTGGTGATAGGCCAACCCGACGCACCCGATGGTTGTGGTTTGTAACAACCGCACCCTCGAGGATGTGCCATTAAAACCAACGCACCCCTAATTCTCAGTTATATCTAAACCAAGCGTTTTGCCTTTAGCTCCGGCTGAAATGAAACCACTAAACCAAGTGCACCCTTAGTGGTGCAAACACTACCCAAAACCGCAGCCCTTGCAGCTGACCGGACCCCATACACACCCCTGCTTGCGAAACCGAGAACCAAATCGCCCGTGGTTCTCGTCTCGTGCCTACCCCAACACACCCACCCCCATGGCTGCGCACAACACACACACCCTTCGTTGGCTGTCACAGCCAAACAACCGTGTCGGTTGGCTTCATACCGAACAAACGCACCCTAGCTGTGATTTTTCACAGCCAAACGCACCTTTTTCTTGGTATGAACCAAAACCAAACGCATCCCTCAGGTGCAAATTCTACAAACCAGACGCACCTCTTAAGGTGTTATAACAACCTAAACGCATCCTAACTATGTTACACAATCAACCGCACCCTTACTAGTGCTATAACCAATCCGAACGCACCCTTATGGTGCCTGAGACAAGACCGAACGCACCCTTGAGGTGTTATTTTAAAAACCAAACGCGAAGTTGACTGGATTGGGATGGTCGACCGAAGGTGGTGGTGTGATGTAGATGGAGGTGAAGGTAGATGTGGTGGAGTGCGGCGGTGTGAGGAGGACGATGGTGTTGGGTTGGAGATGGTGGCGATCGTTGTGGTGTGAAGATGGTAGAGGTGGTGTTGGCGGTTCGGCGTGGGTCGCCGAAGAAGCGGAAGTACTCGCCGAAAATGACTAATGGGAAGCGCCGGAAAGGATATAGAGGGAGTGGTGTATATTGCTAGGTTAAAATGAATGATTATAACCCTAAATGTTACTTATATATACATATGAAAGTTTTATAAACAAAATAGAAGGTGTGTAATAGTCTAGGGTGTTTCACGTAAATATTACTAGAAGGACCAATAGTGTAATTTTTGGTAAATAATGATTCGGGACTCGCTTGAGCTACTTAGCGGAAGATTCAAAACACGAAACTTGCGCCATTGTTTTCTAAATCATTTTTCTGATAAAAATGAGTATTCACTCGACTAATTTTCGTAAACGTTTTATAAAATTTATTTAAAACGTTTATTATTTATTTTGTGACTTGGTTAAAAATAAAAAGGAAATTTTAACTCGGATATTCGCGTTATCAATAACGCTTAAATACGTAAAACATTAAATAATTTTATTTAATATTTTTATTAGATAAATAGTGATAATAAAAAATAAATTTAAATATTTTTGTGTATCGGTATCTGTTGTGTGTAGTTTTCAGAACTTTGCGGGGCTGTTTTAGCCCTTTTTGGCTCGTTTCCAGGTTTCGGGCAAAACTAAAAAGTCGTCAGAAATATCGTTTTACATCAAATTGCTTTAGGGTCCGAATCATGAAAACATGATTTAGTGGTTCGTTTTTGATAAACCAGCTATGAATTTTTATATATCTTTATTTTTTTTTATTTTTTTTTTGTTTTCGAATCAAATAAGTTATAAATAACTTTCCCATGAGTGATGTACTAATAAATATGATTTATTATTTAAAATTTGTTCCGAAAATTTTACCAGTTACGCGGTAATCGTTTTTATGTGACGATAAAAGATCATAAGTCAAAAAGTAAGATCGGACCTGAAAGGTCAAAGTTTAAAATAGTCATTTAAAATTTTGAAAATTGCCGGATGTTACAACGGTACCATTTTGGTACCGTACCGGCATCGTTTTTATGGTACCGTATTTTTTCCCTATCAAAATATCTAGTCCTGATCCCGGAACCGAAGGGTATACCGATACCGGTACTGGTTTCGATACCGGGTTTGGGAAACCGGTATTATACCAAAATAAGTACCTTTTTAGAATAAAAGATAAATTCGAATTTAACCATTTTGGTCATTTTAATTCACTTAATCTGTTTATTTTTCTGTGAAGGAAAATGTATTAATTTTTTTTTACTTATTCTTTCTTAATAACAGCTAGTATAGGTTCATTTAAGATTCTTTTTTTAAATTATACATATATGTTAGGACTTCACATATGTTAGATTTTAAGT